>OU343220.1:1441194-1502993 GCA_910596185.1 Chrysanthemum makinoi
TTCCTCTATGGATCTATATTTAATCACTAATAATGTTATTGGATAAGCATACATAAAACCTAGCCAGCCAAGCTTTTATACTATCTAGAAACCCTAATTTAGCAAATTAATTAACTTCACGTGAAAAGATATGCATTATTCCTTCCTAAATTAACTCATGCATATCCTAACTAAATACTAAGAATACTGGAAACTACATGTCCAAGCAGTAAATGTAATAACTATCGCCAGTGAATCCCGCATCTATCCGCAATAACTGCACTATCAATAGAAACACTAATACTATCAGCAGGAACCTTTATCAGCAGGAACCAACTGTTACAATAATTCCTAACAATCCTCCCCTAAACTTGAATTTGACAATGTTAACTTCAAGTTTCCAGATAGATATTGAAAGGGCAAGAGGATTAAAGTCAACAGCAACTGAAGCAACAGAATGAACCAGTAGCAACACCTAGAACCACCAGTATCAGCATAAACGAACAGAGATCCATCAGTAGCAACTCCTATGTAGCAGCATCAGAATCCAATAGCAACAGTAACCGGAGTAGATTTGATGAGCCTTTACCAAGTAGCTACTCACTCTTGGGCTAGCTAGTTCTTGATTGGAATCATGGCATCACCCTGGTGAACTAGTAACCAGTCCAACACTTAGAACATGAATCAACGGTGTGTTGGAGAACCCTAATGGTTTTTACCTGAAGCAATTTAACTCAGGACTAGCCATGGTATTCCACTACCTTTACCACGAGCCATGAACTTGTGCGCTAGCCAACTCTTCATCTATGAGGACATGGTGAGTTGAGCACCATACAACTTATTGGCAAGTTGTCAACCGTCCAACGGATTTGATATCTCTTTACCAGATTCGTTTGCTCATGGAGTAGCCAATGTTTGGTGTGTAAGACCAGGGTACATTGATAACCCTCTGATTTTTAGTAAATCAGCAACTATCAACGGATTTGAGAACTCTCACCAGAGCCATACCCCCATGGTGAGTTAACTCTTTGTCCTCCAAGACATGGTGAGTTAAGAACCATATGAGATAGAACAAAACTTTACAACAGGATCCTTAAAGAAAATTTAGTAACATATATATACAAAATAGTTGGTCCTTGATAAGCTTCACCAACCGCTCTGCAGCGCCCAAATCATAAATAATAAAAGAAACAATACACAATATACCATACTCAAGATGTTGCAGCAGCAATGGCACCAATAAGTTGGTCCTTGATAAGCTTCACCAACCGCTCTGTAGCGCCCAAATCATTACCAACAGGATCAGAAGGAATCTCCAATTGGCATTGCAACATTTTGCACATCACTTTCACAGAAAGAGGATATTGACGATCTAAAAACATATATACATACAAACCAGACATAGTATACAAAACATGAACATAACAGGAAGGATAAAATACCCATCGCCAAACTTTCCAGTCATCTTGTCCATCCCAGATACTGAAAGCAGCACTATCCTCATCTTGAGAGTGAAACAGAACTTGAAGATCTCCCAATAACATTAAACCAGCACCAGAAGCAGAATGTAACTGAAAATATGTAGTCACCTGACCATGTAAGTAGAAAAGATCCTGTCTGGTCACCAAATGGAGGATTTGATTCAGAAACTGAAAATGCTTTATGGAGCCATCCTTTTTATACATAGTATTAACCACATTCCCAAAAGTGACTGGTGTTAAAACCCATCTATCAAAAGGTGACCAATCCATTGGCTCCTCATCAGAATCAGCATCACCAATCTTAATAAAAGAATGAGCAGATGCCTGTAGATTAATGACCCTATAACTCCTATTCCTAGCATGACTCTTCTATCTTGTCCCAGAAGTAGAAGAACGAGAAGAAAGATAAGAACTTGGAGCCTCTGGAGTAGGAATAACTGGAGTAGTATCTTCAGAGGAAATAGGTGCACTAGTTGAAATAGGAGTCTCTTTCTTAGTAGAATCAGGTTGGTCAACAGCAACAGTAGGATCAACATCAGAATCAATAGGTGGTGTGGGCTCAGTAGGAACAACCTTAGGCATATCAAAAGAATCAACACCACGGTTGTCAGTGGGAATGGTATGAGGTTCACTAGCAGGAACAGAAGGAACACCTTTAGAAGGACCAGTTTGAGATGCATCAGTAGGAAGAGTTGAAGACGTCAGAGAATTCTCAAAAGATGTAGAATGCTGCTTAGAGATGTCTTAAGCCTAAACATCCTTTCCTGTTCAGCTTTGAAAATAGCAGGATTAACTTCCTCTTCAACCATTGGAGCCTTCCCCTTATCTGCTGAAGAAACACCCACTGGAACATCTTCAGAAACAACCTTGGGGTCAGAAGGAATGGATGCTGGTATCTCAGAAGCAATGGAGGAAGTATCAGTAGGTATAGGCTTATCAGTAGAATCAAGTATACTACCCGGAGAAACTAGAATCTCAGCAACATTAGAAGGACCCTTAGCCTCAGCAACCTTGTCAGTAGAAATGGACTCTGATTGAAATTGCACTGGATTAGCACCAACAGAAGTATCAGAAGGATTTACAGAACTAGTCTTGAGCACCTTAGGACCTAGATAATTCCTCTTTCTAGCCCTTCTTCTGTTAAACACTTGTACTTCTGGACCTTTCTGAGCTGCAGTCTCTCCCAAAGAAACAGAAGCCAACACATGAAGTGCATCCAGATCAATATTGGTTCTCTTAGTATCCTTCTCCTCCTCTGTATCAGAAACAACAACCCTGATCCTCCTTTTGTTGAGTCTAACCTCCAACTCAGTCACCCTTTTTAGCAATTTAACCAGACCACAACCCTGCTCCTCCTTTCCTTAAGCTCATTCCTTGTTTCTGTGAGCTGAGCCTCCAAATCATCAACCTTTTTAGAATATCTGTTTAGAAAGCTAGACATGTTCATTAGTAAATCAGGATCCTCAGCTCCACCATCAGGTTTTCCTGAGGTATTTGGAGCTTCATTGGACCTGTGAGGAGACATATAAAAATCATCACCAAAAATGGTGTCATCCTTTAAAGTATGACTAGGAGGACTAGAAGGTTGGACAAATGGTTGGTCAAGATTGACCTTAGTCTCAACAGGAAGCTGTTCCTGTGAGTCAGAGGCAACAACTGGCTCCTCAGGAGCAACAACCCTTGGTGATGGTGGGGCAACAGGTGGAGGAGATGGGGGTTGCTGCTTTTCAGTCGTAACTGATGCAGAGGCATCAGGAGCATTAGAGGCCTCAATATCTGCTGAAACTGATGCAGAGGCACCAACAGCATTGGGGTCTGGTGACATAGGGCAACCAGATGCCTCATCAATCAAAGGTTCTAACCCACCATCAACTACATTGCCACCTGGAAACATAGACGGTAACAAGGGTCTGTGTTCTCCAACAAAATTAGTTTTCATTGTAGCAAACAGTTAATTTACTTATAGCTTTAGGGGTTTTATCAGAGGGTTTAAAGTTTAATATCATCTGAAGAAATATAGGATACATTAAGAATTTATGTTTGCTATCCTTTATATTTCTAAGCATTTCCTCAAAGATATATTTTGAAAAATTATAAGTTCTCCCCTGAGCCAAACAAATAATAGCAGTTGCAATAGAGCTAGAGAACTGATCCTAACCCCCAAATTTAGGACTAAGACACTGAAGGAGAGTGTGGACCAAAAACCTCCATTTAGGGCAAAATTTACTTTTATACCAAATGAATTTCCCATTAGTGGGATACCCAATTCTGGCCAAACCAATGAAAATAGCTTCTCTATTGTTTTCAAAAACACCTCCTTCATCATCTAATTGTAACTGAGTCCTAATGAGAGACTCAGTGACGATATACTCATGTCCATCTATGGTGGCCACAATCTCCTTAGGTTGACCCTCAGGAGATCGATCAGAAGCTGTGGCCCAAAATTGCTTGACCAAAGAGTCATAAAAAACAGATGGACAGAAGGTGAGAGCATACCTGAGTATTGATCGCAGAAGAAAGTCCACCATTGGATCATACACATCACTCCCTTTAGCTATTTCCAAGAATGTAACCTTGTTATGATCAACTTTGAAAGCCAACGATGCCATCGAATTGTTCTGAGAGAGTGGAAGATGGATTTGGTTTCAAAATGGGAGGGAATTGTACAATTAGGTCGAGGGATATCAATAAGTTGTTATTTAAGTAGGTTACTTAAAATAACCGGTTCAATTGGCGAAAGAGTCACATAGAATCTTTGACCAATTTTGACCATAATCAAATCCCGTTTTTAATCCCTAATTATTATGAAATCAGCAGCAATGAAAAGTCACTCAGCAGAAGCCATTTAGTCAACCAGCAGGAATGACTGAATGTTTGACCACTGTTTCCAAACCAAAGCTACCAGCAGAAACCATTTCCCCTCAGCAGAAACAATCACGTTACTAGCAGTAATGGAGAATATATTCTTCTGAACTTATCTGAACATCAACAGTCTCCAGATTTATCCTTTATTACTCCAAATACTAACCAATCAATTACAGCCATAAATTTTACCAACCAAAGATTCCATCTTTCCTGTGCCTATTTAAACAACCCTTTGCATCAAAACACCCATACAAAACAAATAACCCTATCACACAAGTCGATTACCCAATTTTCCATTATGAATAACTCTCCCAACCATCCTATAGAGATATCTTCTGACTCTTCCACTGATGGATGGGCAAACTACTTCCCTCGAGGTTACTCCAACATGACTAATGTTCCCAGAAACCCTCCTCATAAATCACCATTTTTTTGCACGTCTTCAGAGGATTTGTCTACCCCTCCTTCAGGCTATGGAAACAGTCACACTAGTTCAGAGCTCAACTCTATGCCCAGCTATGTCTCAGTCTATGAAGACACTGATGACGAAACTGGTGGATCTTCCAAACCAGTAATGAGTTTTGCTCCTCTTGCAATTGTGCCACCTCTTTTTGTTCAAGTTGCAGGGCCCTCCAACCCAAAACCTAAGAAGAGATTTCAAGTGATTGGGCTAGCTGCTAATCCAGTGTAGGACTACATCAGCAGACGAGGAAAGGAGCATCAGAGGATGCCTGAACGGGGAAAGAAGAGGCCTGAGTAGGTGCCTGGAGGATGGAAGCTGGAGTCTGAAGTAGTCTTATGTGAAGCTTGTTGATTGTACAAAAGATTGCACTACCAGGCTTCGATGATGATCAAAGTAATGAGGGGTTTATGTTCCAGTTAAGACTTGCCTTTCACATGAGAATAAGAAATATGAAACACTACGTTAAGTGATTGCGCAGGGGTAGGACCCTGCGAACCACCTCCAGCGTGAGAGTAAGTATGAGTTATGGTTGTTTAAGTATGTGTAAGTAAAGAAATGAGTGTGAAATGAGCATACCATAATCCATTGCCCGTCCAACCTATTTATAGTGAATGAAATAGGGTTGAGAGCACTTCTGCATGAATGTCGGAGATCATGGGGGCGTCCCATGATTGTGGGTAACCGCTAGGGCTTAGTGACCCACGTTCTCACTTGAGGGGAATCCAAGAGAGAGAGGGAGATCGTGGGTTTGACCAAGTCAGGAGGTTCCTTATCCATTGTTCCATCGTCAGCCATACCCCGAAGGGCTTAGGGCTTCGAATGGCGAATTCCCCTTAGGTAACCTTCGTGCCAATGAATGGTTTGACGCCTATGGATATTTTGGAATCCTAACTGGGCCTTCAGCCATTATGGAAGGGCTTCGACAAGTCTCGGAGGAGTGTCCTTCGAGCTACTCGGAGGGTACATCATCAAGCCCCCCAGTCGAAAGTGATGCATATGAGCGAAGAGGCATTACATTCGACTTCATGCTTCGAAAATATACCAGCTTGTTGCGAATTGTGTTAGTTAGGGGATAATTACGTACCTAACTTAGCGCATTAAATGCTAAGTACCTATTACGGCTGCCCGCTACAGGAATCACACTTCCCCACGTTACTCGGAGACCAAAAGTCATCTTTATTCAAAATTTAAAAAATTTTAACCGGATAAAACTTATCTTTGGGACACGTGTGCGGTGCCTAAGAGAGAGAGAAGAGAGTATAAAAAGGGGGTAGATGAAACCCTAATTTATTTTACACTCTTCGTCTTGTTTCCACACGCAATAAAATCTCATCGCCTTCACTTCCGAAACTAAAGGTAAACCTTCTTTCATACTGAAAGCTTGTTTTTTTTTTAAATGGATTCCAAGTTTATTATAAAGCATCAAAAGTGTACATTGTCTTCAAAAGATCTTCATGATCACTTAGCCGATTACCCCATCCCACTAGAACATAAAGTGATGTTACCCAAACCTACTCAGGGTATCTTTGATGCTCCTCCAGGTTTCGTAGGGCTGTACACACATGCATTTAGCCACTCGAACCTTAGGATTCCACTGCACCCATTGATATTAGAGTTTATGCAATACCTGAAGGTTCATATCTCTAGGTTCAACCCCTTTGGTCTAGCCAAGCTGACCACATTCATAGTGATGTGCAAAGCATACGGCTATGAGCCAACATTAACGGTTTTAAGAGGATTTTTGAACTTGTATCCTGGGGGCAATTGGTTAACTCTAGCAAAAAGACCTGAGGCAGATGTTCCCAACCTATTTGGGAAGGTATATACAAACATAATAGGTTGGAAGGGTAGTTTTTTCTACGTGCAAGACACCATTGTTCCCCCTAAGTATCCAGAGCTGTTGAATAAGGAAAATATGTTTGATGCCAAACGATATAATGAGCCCTACATATGAGGTTCGAAGGGGATCCCTTGCTGTATCGCGTTGGCCAAATATCTGTGGATGTGCAAGTGTTCCCTGAAGCCATCTTATACATGGCTAGGATTGTCCAGAGCTAGGAGGGGGTCTCCCAAGAAGCCTGTGATCATATACCAAGGACAAAGTATGTTTATCTATGTTTATTTAAGTAGGGCCAATGTAACACTAATATTTATTTCTCCTTGTTTCTATTTTGTAGAGATGTCATTCAGAAACTTCATGTTCCAAGACTTGGATGAAGATTTAAGTTTTATGCCTGCGGAGAAGGCCGAAGAGTCTTATGGTGTTGGCTCTCCTTCGACATCTGTGAACAACAACGAGGTAGATACTCCGAAGCCGGAGCCTATTGACTCAGCACCCCCACAACTTGCGTTGGAGGGTCCATCCCAACTGGTTGAGAATGTTGCTGACTCGAACGATCCTGCGGATGAGGATGTCCCCGCCATAGGATCAACAAGGATAGCGGACAGGTTGAAGAGTAGAAAAGGAACAGAAGCCAAGACTGTGAAGTCTACCAACAAAAAGAAGAATCCGCTGCCTGCCTCTAGGAGCAGAGTTATGAAGCAGAAGAGTGCTGAGGGCAGAAAGTTTGTGAAGTCTGCCTTCGAATTGCCAGATGACTCAGTGGAGGTGCATGGTAAGCAATTCCTTCTTATAAAATATGTGAAATTATAATTGTCACAACTAATGTAGCCTTTATACATTGTATTGGTCGCAGGCCTTCCAGAGACGAAGGAGCTTCCCAATGCTTGGGCCTGTCACCAGATTGTCGATCATGTCACCCCTTCGCAATGGAAAAGTATGCTAGAAAACATGTCCATTGAAAGGTTTTGTGATATGCATGACAATGGGGTTGCGAGGCAGGCAGTGATAGATAATCATTTGAATGCCAAAACTAGAGCATTGCTTAGAACTGTGGCCAAGCTGGAGGCTAAGTGTGACGAGATTGAGGGGAATGTTGAGAAGAACCCCGTCGTCCAAGACCTTCATGAAAAGGTAGCCCAGTTGACCGTTGAACTTGGAAATCTTAGGTTGGAAGAAGCCAAGGTCATCACTCTCACAGGTCAGAATGCTGCTCTTGAGGCAAAATGTGCTGGGTTGGAAGGTGAGAAGGCTAGGCTCGGGGAGGTAGAAGTGAAGTTGAGGGAGGAAATCGATGGCTTGTAGATGAGGTATAAGATGCTGCAAAAGGATCGTCTGGGAGGTTGTTTCAAGGTGGTACCTTACATAGCCATGGAGCTCTATCACGCTGATGAATTGGGAGCTCAGATGTGGAAGGTTATCAAATCAGCCATTTTTCATGGATGGTGCTTTGCGTTGGAGGAGGTTGCCAAAACAAGCAAGCCCGTGGACCTTTCCAAGATTGAATGCTACCGTCCCACTTCAAAGGCTGAGTATGATGAGGCAGGAAATGCATTCGCAATCACAGAGTACTCCTTCCTTGCTGAGGCTACCAAAGATCCTATGGCACTCCTCAAAGACCTCCTTTCCAAGAAACCTCGGAAGCTGAAGCCTACCACTCCCACCAAGAAGACCATGTCTACCAAGCCTGTCTCAGTTCAACCATCCCCCACTCCATCTCTAAAAAATCAGGAATGAAGGCTGCCATGTCGGTAGTAATTTGGTTTCAAAGGGTGGCATGTACCCTTAAAACAATTTATCTTATTTGACAATATTTGTCTTATGTTCCAAACAATTTATATGCTTTTGATGTATGGCCATGGGCCAAAAACAATTTAACTGGGGCTTAGGCTCCTAGATGCGGTGTACAAGGGCTAGCCCTCATTTTGAATGGTATGGTGTAGGGGAAATACCTCTAAACACTTAGTTATTATTAACGTTTATTTTGTTAACTTCTCGTACGCCATTTTTCCGACGCTTAAGTTTTACAACCTAAGGTTAAACAACCTCATTGTGTGTAAATTGCAACACCAAGAATATAATGACCAACTTTGATCATTGACAGAGGGTCGCGACCCAATCTATCTCAAATCCTTTAAATAGTATGACTTCGTAAAAAAAAAATTTTACAAGCGTCACAAACTACTAGGAGAGTTAATGTGAATGTTTAACTTGGCTCAAATGATAAGGCATGTATTATACCTCGAGCTATTCGACATTGAAACTCATTAACGACTTGGCTGAACAAATCTTTGTGTTTAAGAAACGAAGCAAGAGATTTGTGGGAAATGTCTTATTTATCATTGAATTTGTAGGGAGGATTACATCATTCTTAAAATGAAAACTAAGACAACTACCAATAATGTTTTCTTTCCCTTGAGAAGCTTCTAATTACAAGAAAAAAGTAAAAATACTTCTTAAACATAGAACTTTCGAAGGTTCGTACCGTTCCATGTCCTGTCGATGGGTTCTTTGAGAAGAGTGGCCAGTTTGTAGGCTCTGTTGCCGTAGGCCTCAACTACCATGTAGGGTCCTTCCCAAGTTGGTCCCAGCTTTCCCTGATACTCTGCTTTGCTTGCACTGTTGAGGCGTAGCACATATTCTCCGGGCTTGAAAGTGGAAGGTCTGACCCTTTTGTTATAGTAGCCTTCGATCTTATGTTTGTGCATTGCTTCTCGGATGGAGGCTATTTCTCGTCTTTCTTCTAGTAGATCAAGGTTTTCCCTGATTCTTTCTCCATTCTGGGAGGCATCATACTTTGCCACACGCTCCGTGTGTATAATTAGTTGCGAAGGGATGACCGCTTCGCCTTCCGTATGTTAGGCTGAAGGGAGTTTCATCATTGCTTGACTTAGGATGCGTCCTATGAGCCCATAAGACTTGAGGGAGTTCGTCCACCCATCCATGATGAGTTCACCCCAGCCTTTTCTCGATCCCTTTGACGATGTCTCTGTTTGTAACCTCCACTTGTCCATTACCTTGCGGATGATAGACGGATGTGTAGGATTGCTTTATGTTGAGCCCTTGACAGAAGTCGTAGAAGACTCCTTCGGCAAAAGCGCTTCCCGTTGTCGATATGATTATATGGGGCACTCGAATCGCACACAATGTGCTCCCATACAAACTTCTCGACGTCTCCCTGTGACGGAGGCTAGGGGTTTAGCTTCCACCCACTTAGTGAAGTACTCAATTGCTACCAGCAAGAATTTGACTCCTCCGGGCGCTGTAGGCATAGGTCCTACGATATCGATGCCCCACTGAGAGAAGGGCCATGCGGATGTCACACTTGTCATGTCTTGCTTCGGCATCTTTGGAGCGTTTAAGTGTATCTGACAAGCTTCACATTTAAGAATGATTTCGGCTGCGTCCCTGTGCATTGAAGCCCAATAATAGCCCAACTTCATTATCTTCGAGACAACTGAGCGGGGTCCTGCATGAAGACCGCAGGATCCTTCGTGGACTTCAGAGATAATGCTCTTTGCTTGCTTGGAGCCTACACATCGTAACTAGGGTGACAAAAATGACCTCCTATATAGGGTTTCCCCTATTAGCCTGCTGCGGGGACTTAATCCGAACCTTCCTTGCTAGCTTGGGATCTTCAGGGAGAAGACCGCTTATCAAATATTCCCTTATGGGAGTCATCCATGTCTCTCCTTCTTCGTGAATCACATCGGTAACTTCTTTGTAAACAATGGATCTTTCAGGACGGACTTCTACGAGTACTTCTTTAGTGAGATGAGCGAAGGCCATTGAAGCTAGCTTGCTTAGTGTGTCTGCCTTCTTATTCTGATTCCTACGAACATGCTGGATGGTGTAGGAGTTGAAGTTTTCCAGCATCTCCTATGTTTTTTCCAAGTACTGTTTGATGACGCGCTACCTTGCTTCATAGGAGCCTGTCACTTGGTTTACAACCAATTGGGAGTCTACGAAAACAGCGAGAGCTTTGACCTCCATATCTTTAGCCAATCAAAGTCCTGCTAGCAACGCCAGATTCCGCTTCGTTGTTTGTGGCTTCGAACTCGAACCGAAGAGCATATGTATGCTCCTTCCCTTCGGGACTGACCAACATTAGACCTCGATCCGTAACCGAATTTGAGCCGGATGCTCCGTCAGATAAAGTTTCCATTCAGCCTGCGCTTGATTGAGATTGGTTTTGGGCTCTTCCTTTCCTTTGTCAGGCTCCGAAGGTGTTTCTGCCAAGAAGTCTGCGAGAATTTTCCCTTTAATAGAGTTTCGTCCTTTGAACTCTATTTCATGTTCTCCAAGCTCAATGGCCCATTTAGCCACGCTCCCAGACTTTTCAGGCTTCAACAAGATTTGTCTTAGTGGCTTTTCGGTTAAGACTGGAGAGATGGGCTGGAAATAGCGTGGAGCCTCCTCTGCGTAGATTAAGGCAGTATTAACTTCTCCAATGTTGGATAGTTGATCTCACTCCTGTAGGACCTGCTAACAAAGTAAATGGGGATCTATCGTTTTCTCGTTCGCCATAAGGATTAGGCGCTAATACTCTCCGTTGAGGATGCTAAATACATGAATAACACTTCGCCTTTGATTGGGGATGTAAGTGTTGGAAGGATTTCAATGAACTCCTTCATCTTCTCGAAAGGCGGGCGTCCGGCTCAATTGGAAAGTTTTCTTGTCCACGCATCCCTTGAGTGTTTTGAAGAATGGTAGGGTCTGTGTCAGCCCCCTTCGACAAAAACCTGCTTAAGGCTGCTAGCTTCCTATTCAGGATCTGCACATCTTTTAGACACTTAGGGGCTTGGAGATCGGAAATTGCCTTGACCTTGGTGGGATTAGCCTTTATCCCCTGCTTAGTGATAAAATACCCTAGGAATTGTCCCTCTTCTACACCAAAGGAGCATTTCATAGGGTTCAGCTTTATGTGAATCGCCCGAAGCTGGTCAAATGTTTCCTGTACATTGAGGAGTAGGTCCTCCTCCGCCTTGCTTTAATAACCATGTCGTCAACGTAAGCTTCAAGATTTCTTCCTATCTGTTTATTGAAGGCTTTATCTACGAGACGTTGATAAGTTGCCCCTGCATTCTTCAATCCGAAGGGCATCTTTCTGTAACAAAGAGACACCTTTGCTCGTGTAAAAGGCTGTCTTTTCCTCATCCTCCTTTGCCATCTGGATCTGATGATACCCTTTATAGACATCTAAGAAGCATTTTAACCAAAAACCTGCCAAGGACTCTACCTTCCAGTCAATTTCTGGTAGGGGGTAGCAATCCTTCGGGCATGCTTTGTTGATGTCAGTGAAGTCAAAGCACATGCCACCCTCTGCCGCTATTTTTGACCAAAGATGGGTTGGCCACCCAAGTTTGGTACTTGACCTCCCTCTGGATGCATGTTTGTGTGAGTTCATCCACTTCTTTGCAGGCTGCAGCCTTTCTTTCAGGGGCTAGGCTTCTCCTTTTCTGTTTTATTGGCTCAATGTGTTTGTACTCATTGAGTTTATGCTCCGTTCGAAGAATTTGACCGTCCGTCTATCGCAATGTTCTTGGTACCTCTGTCATGTCAGAATATTTCCAAGCAAAAATATCAAGGTTAGTCCGCAACAGTTCTGTGAGCTTCGCCTTGAAATTTGCTGGGAGCTGCTTTCCTACTACCACCGTTTGTTCAGGGTAGGTAGGGTTAACTACAACTCGCTCCTCCACATCTGTACAACTTAGAATTGCCATCGAAGACTCCTCCGATTCTTCTTTGATCTTTTTGATAACATATACACCCTTATCCGCCCCATAACTAGAATGAATAGTTCCTACTCCGAAGGGGGTTTGGAACTTAATAGCAGCATGTATAGTGGAAACAACAATTCCCATTTTTTGCATAGCTGTTCTACCTATTAACAAATTATAAGGAGAATCTGACCTTACTATGACGAAGATGAGTGTTTCTATGCTGGATAAGGGGCCTTCGCCTATGGTGACTTCCATCGGTACTTCTCCCAGGGGCCACGAGTGTTCACCGGAGAACCCTACCAGTGGTGCTTTCGAGTCCACCCTTCGTGAGCTTATGGATGACTTGAGCTTTAGGAAACAATGCTCATAGATGATCTCGTAGGAGCTTCCACAATCCATATATGCTCGGTTTACCTCCCTGTTTGAGATTCGTACCTTGATGATCACGGGATCAGTCGAAGGTGTCTGCCCCAATATGTAAGGGAAGGTTATTTCCCCTACACTTCCTAGCTCCCCATCTGATTCCTACCTTTTCAAGGTTGCATCGTGCCTGTGTACCATTAGTATAGGAGCTTCTGCGGGCGTAGCTTCCTTCTTGTTCCCCTTCCATTCACCCAGTTGAGTGTCGGAGAACTTGTCCTTTCCCTTTTTGAAGCCTTTGACCAGATGTGCTAACTGTCCAGACCATACCGCCTCTTCAATCTGCTTCTTTAGTTCCTTGCAGTTGTTCGTGTCATGTCCATGATCTTCATGGAAATGGTAATACTTGGACATGTCTCTGGCTTTGCTTCGTGCTGTCATCCGAGGTGGTGGATCGAAGGACTTTGACCAAGTTTGCCAAGAGTCCATGGTTCGAACCTTTGTTGTAGGGGGTGAAGCGGTCTCTGTTCTTCTTCTTGTTTTTGGGTCCTTCCCAGGAGGACCCTCTGAGAATTTGTCGACGCCTCCTTTTGCTCTGCTCCGAGACTCCGTTAGCCGCTACCTCCTTGGACTCAAACCAAGTGTAAGCCTTCTCGATCAAGGCCTTGTATGTGTTGGGAAGGTCGGTAGACGTGAATTCCACCAAGCTCGAGTCCGAAGGCCATGTACTAAACCGAGATCCTCTTATCTTCATGCAACCCTAGAATTTGCAAAGTTTCATCAAGATACCCGTAACGAAGGCCCTTGTGCTTTCGTTGTCCCTCTGCTTGATGGTGTGCACGGTTAGGTGAGTTTTGGTGTACTTCTTCTGCTGGCTAAATTGTAACCGGAACTTAGCCTTAAGATTGTCTAGACTCATAATGCTCCCCAACTTCTGTCCGTTCCACCATATTCTTGCGAAGTCTCTGAGCGTGTAAGTGAACATGTGGCATGCTACAGGCATGACCCACTTTTGCATCTTGATAGCGCCTTCGAATAAGTGGAGGAAGTTATCAGGATCGCCTTTCCCATCGTAGGTGCCTATATGAGTAGGCATCTTTACACCGTCAGGTCGGGGGTAGTCTTCGATCCACTTCACGAAAGGTATGAAAGCTCCAGAAGCTTCGACATAGTAAAGGTTGTATGGAGGTGGATAAACAGGTGTAGGATTATACGGGTTAGGAAATGGCTGTGTGTAGGTAGGGTAAATAGTAGTTGGTTGGTACGAAGGGTTTACTCCCATAGATTGCGTAGGAATCTGTCCATAGGGCATTTTCTGGTAATTCTGGTTTGGGAGTGAACCATTCGGAAGGTAAGTGTTGTAGGTTTGAGCAGGTAGGTAGGGGTTCATTCCCGAAGGGGGTAACTGATTCATGCTGGAGTATGGAGGTGGGCCTCCGGACACTCTAACATAAGAGGGGGTACTGAGCCCCGTCCCTTCTCTTCCTAAATGGGCAGCTAGGAGAAGGGGTAGGTTTACCCCTCCATTTTCTACCGGGTTGCTTCCTCCGTTGGAGTGCTCGCTCCTCCTTTCACCATGCATTCTTTCCCTTCTTCCCGGATTTCCTCCGGGTCCTTCTTCAAAACACACAGTCCTTCCATTTAGCCTTCTAGTTGCATTTCGCAAGGCCGAGCGCCCCCTGCTAACAGGTAGAGGCCTATCCTCTATTTCAATCTCCTCGTCATACTCCTCACTGGAGTATTCCAACTCCCTCCGCATTTTTGTTGCTAACTCACTCTTATGAGCCCTTAGCAAAGAATATAAGGCCTCAAAGTTTGCCTCAATAAAGGCGGGACTGATATCTGGAATAGGGTTAGTTGATGTTGAGGCGTGATGCACAGGAGTAGTTTCCAAATGAGATCGTGTGGTAAAGGTTGAGGCTGTTATGGAGGCGAGATTATCGGTGTTAGTTGTATTGAGTGGGATCAAGGTAGAGAAACCTGGTGGAGGTGTATCTTCTCTTCCTGGTTCCATGCCGGAAAAGTAGTGTAGTTGGTTAGGGTATTAGGACTGGGCGATTACGGGACTAATAGTAGTGGTCCCACGGATGGCTCCATTGATTGTAAAAAAGATTGCACTACCAGGCTTCGATGAGGATCAAAGTAATGAGGGGTGTATGTTCCAGCGAAGACTTGCCTTTTACCTGAGAATAAGAAATATGAAACACTACGTTAAGTGATTGCGCAGGGGTAGGACCCTGCGTACCACCTTTGGCGTGAGAGTAAGTATGAGTTATGGTTGTTTAAGTATGTGTAAGTAAAGAAATGAGTATGAAATGAACATACCATAATCCATTGCCCGTCCAACCTATTTATAGTGAATGAAATAGGGTTGAGAGCACTCGCATGAATGTCGAGAGAATCATGGGGGCGCCCCATGATTGTGGGTAACCGCTAGGGCTTAGTGACCCATGTTCTCAGACTTGACGGGAAGCCAAGAGAGAGAGATCATGGGTTTGACCAAGTCGAGGAGGTTCTTTATCCATTGTTCCTTCGTCGACCATACCCCAAAGGGCTTAGGGCTTCGAATGGCTAATTTCCTTAGGTAACCTTCGTTTGCGAATGGTTTGACGCCTATGGATATTTTGGAATCCTAACATGGGCCTTCGTATGGAAGGGCTTCGACACGTCTCGGAGGAGTGTCCTTCGAGCTACTCAGAGGGTACATCATCACTTGTTAGAATAGAGTCATGATGTTATCAGCAGCAATTGTTAAAAAGTCTTGTAATGTTTCACTGCTGCTATGAAAGCAGTGTTTTTATATAAATAAAAGCCTTTTGTAGTTTAATCTTTTGCTATCATTTGCCACTGATTGTGTGTTTGATACAAGATCTACAAAAAGGTTAGTAGAACACAGAAGATAAAAAACTAATATATACAAAAATATACATATATACAAAAAGTACAACATAAATCCTCCTCTTAAACCAGAAACCTCCCCTTAGGCATAATCATCCCCTCAAACATAACAATCAGGGGTTGATCATGCCTATATGGACAATCAAATATTGAAACCTTGGACCATCAAAAGCTTTAGTCAACAAATCAGCTACATTTTCATCTGTATGAAGTGGTGTCTAATTTCTATTTGCTTAGTTCTTTGATAAAGTGGTGTCTAATTTCTATGTGCTTAGTTCTTTCATGAAAAACAGGATTTTTAACAATGCAAATTGTACTTTGGTTGTCAATATAGATCTTAGTGTTCATAAAATTGAACCCATAGTCCAATAACTGATTTTGAATCCAATTTACCTGACCACAACAACTAGCAAAGAACAACATATTCAGCCTCAGTAGAAGATGTAGCCATTATGGTCTGCTTCTTGCATTGCCAGGAGATTAATCTCCTACCCAGAAACTGACAACCCCCAATAGTAGATTTTCAATCAAAGTTTGCACCAGCATAGTCACTATCACTGTAAGCTTCCAATTCAAATGGAGATTCTCTAGGATACCAAAGACCCAACCTAGGTTGACCCTTGATATACTTGAAAATCTTCTTGACTACAGTCAAATGGGAAATCAAAGGAGTAACCTGATGCCTGGAAGAAGCACTGACTGCAAACATAATATCAAGTCTAGAAGCAGTCAAATACATGAGTGAACCAATCATAGATCTGTAGAGGTTAACATTAACAATAGGATTTGGTTCATTATTTGACTTAGTCTTTGGAGCTTCATAGGGAGTAGTTGCAGTCCTAACCAGTTCCATATCAAACTTCTTGAGGATGTCATGCACATATTTCTCTTGATGAATGAAAATACCATCTGATTTCTGCTGCACTTGAAGGCCCAAAAAGAATGTAAGCTCACCCATTGCACGCATCTCAAACTCACTTTTCATCAACTCCTCAAATTCCCTGAACCAAGCTTCTTTGGTAGAACCAATGATAATGTCAACCACATATACTTGAACAAGAATTATATCCCTAGAGTTTTTCTTGATAAAGAGAGTCTTATCAATAGCACCCCCTGTAACCATGTTTCAGCAGGGACGAAGAGAGCCTAGCATACCAAGCCCTAGGTGCCTGATGATGTCCATAGAGTGCTTTAACCACTTTGTAGACCATATCTGGATTGTGAGGGTCTACAAATCCTTTTGGATGAGTGACATACACTTCTTCCTCAATTTCACCATATAAGAAAGCACTTTTTACATTTATCTGATATACCATGAAGCCTATGTAGGAAGCAAACGCCAAGAAGAGTCTGATAGCTTCTACTCTAGCAACAGGAGCAAAAACCTCATCATAATCAATCCCTTCTTCTTGTCTGTGACCTTGGGCAACCAACCTAGCCTTATTCCTCACTACAATCCCCCTTGCATCTCTCTTACACTTTAGAATCAATTTTGTGCCAATTGCATACTTTCCTGAAGGCAATTGAACAGGCTCCTAAACATTCTGATTTAAAAATTGTTGCATTTCTCCTTGCATAGCAACTACCCAATCTTCATCTGCTAATGCCTGTGCCAACACTGGTAGGTTCAACTTGGGAGAGGAAACAAGCAAATAGACAATGATGGTAGTCTATGTGATTGTTCCTATGTTGATCCTGAATGTAACTGAGAAATGCAGATTCACCAAAACTTGTCTTCTTCACCCTGCTTCTAGTTTGCACAGATGAAGTAGGATAACCAATTATCAGAGATTATGGATGTACTGTGTTAATCCTTTTTGTGACATTAGGTCTAACATCAAATGATGTGGCCAGATTATTAATAGTAGGACCAAAGTCATCATCATAAGAAGAAGAATCAAAAATGCCTCTTCTTGAAAAATGATGAATGCCATCCAATTCAGTACTTGCATATTGTGAATTGGCTAAGTCAGATGGACTTGAAAATCTGGTGGGAGAGTCATCTAAACCCAGAGTATCAACAGATGGAGTAGAGGAGGGAACCGCAGGAACAGTATCACTAGCAGAAAGAACAGGAATACTACCAGCAAAATCTCCATCACCAGCCCGACCTATTACAGGCAGCCCGACATCAACAGCATGCTGACCAGTTGCATCAGACACATTACTAGCAGGAACAGATACATTATCAGCGGCATCAAACTTCCTGCGGGCTTCAATAGTTGCCTGCCTTAAGAGTTCCTCTGTTTCTTTGGAGAATTCATAACCATACTTTTCAGCATCATCCTTTGCTGCATGCTCTTGGCGTTGAAGTTTCACAAGCTCTTCTGCATAGCCTAAATCACTTGAAGCTACATCAGAAGAAGCTGTGTCCTTGGTACCTGAAAAGTGGTTAGTAGGAAAATAAGGGACAACAATAATTTTTTCTTCACAGTCTGAATCTGACTCATCATCTGAGGAACCTGCATTGTTAGTTTCAAAGAGCTTGTGGTTCTGCAGAAATATTAGATTTATAACGAGTATAACCTAAGTGATCAGTTAAGTAATCAAGATCAAAGTACCATTCTTGACCTGCTCCCTGAACATTAGGCTTGTCTACCATAAATCTCAGATTCAGTGTTTCTTCTATCCTCTTTGTGGAGATGTTATATACCCTGTAAGCCTTACTATGAGCAGAATAGCCTACTATAAAACCCTCATCAGCTTTCCCTTCAAATTTGTCCAAATGATCATTGGTGTTTAAGATGGTCACATGACACCCAAAAGGCTTAAAGTAGCTTATGGTAGGAATCTTTCTAGACAAAAGTTCATAAGGTGTCTTATTATGAGGATGAGTTATCAACACCCTGTTCAAAACATAACAGGCAGTACTGACTGCTTCAGTCAAGAACATGGTGGGCGACTTTGAATCAGCAAGCATAGACCTTGCTGCTTCAATAAGGGTTATATTTTTCCTTTCAGCAACTCCATTTTGTTGTGGAGTCCTGGCATTGCTATAATCCCTTTTGATCCCTTTAGAAGCTCAAAGCTCAATTAATTTAGCATTCTTGAACTCTGTCCCATTGTCACACCTAATGACCTTAACCTTTTTATTCAACTGATTCTGAACCATGGCAATGAAATTTTGAAGAACCTGAAAATTTTCATCCTTAGTCCCCAAAAAGAATGCCCAAAAATACCTACTAAAGTCATCAGTAAGCACCAAACAATAGTACTTGTGATCAATGCTTCTGATAGATGTGGGACCAAAGAGGTCCATGTGAAGAAGCTGCAGAGGTTCTAAAATAGTGCTAACAGCAGTATTAGATTTATATGAAGCCTTGTGCTGCTTTCCCTTATTGCAGGTTACACAATTGTGCTCATTAGTAAAGACTTTGGATGGAAGTCCATGAACTAAACCATGTTTTGACAGTTTGTTGATAGTTTTAAAATTGACATGAGCCATCCTTCTATGCCATTTATTTGATTTATCCAAGGATGCCTTTGCCACCAAACAAGCTAAATCTCCTTCAGGATGAACATCATTGAGGTTGAATGTATAGAGATTATGTTTCCTAGGCACTTTCAAAACAACTTAACTTTCATCAGGTATCTGGAAGTCTTTGAAAAGTACAAGATATTCAGTATCAGTGAACAGAACACAATTTTTCTTGTCACAGATTTGAGACATAGAAAATAAATTGAAGTTTCTCAGTTGTTCCACATAATACACATTCTCAAAGTCCAGCTTGGAAGTTCTAATGGTTCCCTTCCCTGTAAATTTATCATCTCCTCCTCCAAATGTAACAGTACCCCCTTGAAGAGATACAAAACCATGCAATCTATCTCTGTTCCCTGTCATACTCCTAGAACAGCCACTATCAACAATACCTAAATCTTTATTTGTATGAGGATCATCCTACAAGTTAAAAGATATACAACAACATTAGTATACATGGAGACCCAAGTCATCACTGACTTGAGCCTGCCTTGTGGATCATATTAGAAAAACCTGCATATTGATGAGATCCACTATTGTTCTTGGAACCCATCATGAAAGATGGTCTATTTTATGTCCAAGAGCAACCTGTTGAGGGCTTAACAGCAGTATCCCACCTTGCCCCCATTTTATTCAATGGGTCATTATTAACAGACCTATATCCATTTTGAAAATAAGTACTAGTAGGTCTGATCAATGGCCTATGAACATTTCTTCTCCAACATGAGGAAGATGGTCTATCAGCAGAAACTGGGTTACAAGCGAGGCTGGTCTACCGGCAGAACGGTCTACCAAAGCGGTCTACCAAATAATTGGTTCGCACTGTCCTAATATGTGTTCCAGAGGGAACAAATGAAGGAATTTTGGTCACATCTTTCCATATTTGTATATTTCTCTGTTGATTAGTACAACCACCCATTTGTTGCTCATAAAAATCACAATCTTTGATAAGATGAAATGTACTACCACAAACAAAACATGATTTCTTCTTAAATTGCTTGTTCATAACAGGAATAGTCTTATCACAAACAAACTTATTCAAACCACAACCAAAATCATAATTGTTTTCAACAGAATTAAAAGAACATGAAATGTTTTTAAAATAAGCTATCTTTGAAGAAGATTCATTAACAGCAACTCTTGGGGCTTGATGTACTGGTAAAGGCTTGGGAGAGGCAGACTTGGGAGTTGTAGACTCTTCACTTGAACCACAACTGGCATAGTCTCTAGACTGGGTTTCTGAGGTCCTATCATTGGAAAAACAAGAGACAAAATCATTAGTTTCACTGCCAGTGTTAGATAAGTCATCAGACTTTGGGCTATTGGTCATATGTGGTTCATCCAAGTCTGAGTCTGGGTTAGGTGGTCTAACTATACCATTGATTGAGGAAGGCACATAATGCATTTCACCTTGTTTAACAAATTTAGAAGGTTGATATTTTTCTTCCTCTTCATCAGTGACAAGATAAAAAAAACACTATAGTCATTAGGGTCATATATCTTATCTGAATCAATGTAATCCTTGAAGCCCAACCCCATCTTGGTTTTTATAGACATAGAACATGTCCTTAATTTGTCTAGTTTTTTAGCTTGTTCTTGCCATTCTTTATGTCTAGCCACCTCTTTATCTTATTTAGCCTTAAGATCCTCTTTTTCCATATTAGCCTTAATATTTTCATTTTCAGTATATTTTAATAAGTTAGTGGTGTTCTCCAAATCTCTTTCTAACAGTCTAATTCTCTCTTCAAGGGCTAATTGATTTTGTTGGTACCAGGCCTTTTGTTTTTCTAAAGATTTAACAGTTTTCTTATATGCCTGGACCTGAATAAAATGTTCTTTATATTGGCCATTAACATCATCAAATTTACTTTTAAGAGCATCATATCTAGTATTACAACCAAATATACAATTTTGTACCTGAGATGTGATGCCCATCATTGCAATCTCATCAGCAGTATCAGCAACCAATCCAACCTGAGGATTCTAATCCTGAACTTCATCCACATGAGCATCCTAGTCCACCCTTGAGTCCAGAGACAACAAAGCTTTAGGTTTTACGTCCTCAGCTTCCTTGAGCTTGTATGCAGTATACCTTCTCCTGTCACTTCCCTTCTTATCAGGGCATTCTCTGGAAAAGTGACCTACTTTGTTGCATTCAAAGTACCTGATCTTTTTCCTGTCAAACCTGGCTGCCTCGCTTCCCTTGTAGCTGAACTTCCTTGATACGCTTACACAGCACGTTCGAGGTCAAAGGAACTTTCTTTTTGTCTAGCAAGTTTTTCAACACCCTAGGCAGTGAATCTAATCATTGTAGTTGATGCAGGTTTTACTGACTAGGTCTTAATATTTATAGTGTCTCGCTATACCTATGGTCTACCCTATTGCACTAACGGGCAGTGTACCCGGTCGTGTGTAGTGTAGTAAATGGTAAAGCTGAGGTCGTCCCAAGAGCTATGTGTGTCGGATTATTACTAGGTCTAATTGTCACAGAATAATAAATGTTTTGATAGGAATTTAATTAATTAAACTACTAACGCAGAATATAAAATGAAAGCAAATAAATGGTGAAGGGAAATCAAGAGAGGAATAGTGGTGCTAACCTAGTCAATCCTCCTAGCTAGTTATGTCTACATCTACCTACTTCCAATTACTTCAGGTGGGGTCAAATTCGAGAGGACAGCATTTGGTCAATTCGCCCTAACCTATCAGCAAAGATGCCACCACAGGAGAAATCAGGTGCACGGTCATAAGTCCTGTTGTTCCTGGTCCCCTAAGCCGAGTCATTAAGTACCGCTACATGCTAGATTCTAAATAGTGAGTGCCCGGCCGTTAGGAACTTAGACACTACACCCCCAATTCTTAAGTTCATCCAAACGATAGGTGATCAGTTGGTCAAATCGCACAAGTAGAAAGGGTCGTCAGTTGGTCATATCTTACCCTTCCCGTCTTAGTCCGCTCACCTAGGTTCAGTTGGTCATATATCCTAGGAAATTGGCCTCTATCGCCATTCAAAACTACTAAACCAAGGGTAACTACCAAAGAACTATGCATGCATACACTTAGAAATAATTGTACGTAAGTAAAGGTAAACGCAAACAAAACAATTAAGGAATCATAACTAGGCTAGCACCAAAGGGTGCTTAGCCGCCCATATTAATCATGCAAATCAATTCAATATTCAAAAGTGCGAAATACATGAATTGAAAGTAAAAGAAATATAAAACGCTAAAGCTTATCGTAATGGTATGACTTCTCCCTTGGAAACAACTCCGTATGCTCCCCAAGACCTGCCTTGAGCTTTTTACTACGTTCTCAGAGTGTAGTGTGTGGAATGGGATGCTTTGAAATGCTGGAATTCGTGGGGTATTTGTAGGCCAGGTATGGGTTACGGCGTAACCAATAGAGGAGTTACGCCGTAACCTTCTATTTCTTCTTAAATACACTAGATCTGCTAGTTACGGCGTAACCTTATAAGTGGTTACGTCGTAGTCTTCAATAAACTCGGTTACGTCGTAAGTGATGCGGTAGTTACGGCGTAAGTATCAGCGGCATGGAACCTCTTTTGACCTAATGTAGTTACGTCGTAACCTTTGGGAAGAGTTACGCCGTAACCTCTTGATAAGTTGGACTTCGGGGTGGTCACGAATAGTTACGGCGTAAATGTAAGAGAGGAGTTACGCCGTAACTTCTTCAAAATAGGCATACTGTGATAAATCTTTAGTAATGTTTCCATTTCCACGTCTCTTTAGCTCCAATGCTCGTAATTTACCTGAAAGTGGAAAACAATGGAAAAAAAGCGTAAATCCATATAAATGATATAAATAACGAGCATTATCAGGGGAAATTGACACTTAATATTCAAGACTATTTGATGTTATCAAATATCCCCCCACCTGAACTCTACTTGCCCTCAAATAGACATTATTAGATAGATTCCTAAAAAGATATCTCCTAAAACATGGAAAATATGAGTTTACAAATCCCTTATGCTAGAATAAAACAAAGCCGAACACATCACGGAAGAGTAACAAATACTCAAATCTCTCAACTATTCTAAGTGTCAATTTCGGGGTGATAACTCAATCGCACAGTCATAGCATGTATTCTATCATAAGCTTGGCGGTTACACAAATCTCCACCACTAGATTTAAGGGCTAAACAATTATCGAAGGCAATATGGGTAGACACGGCAAAGGTAAAGGGGTGACTCGTCATTACTAACATGTCATGGAGAAGTGGAAAAAATCAATGATACATGGCCAAATCCATGGCCAAGACACCAAAGATTGCTCGCTGCATCACCTAGACACGCTTCATGACTAAAGGGTAGGATAAGACATGGGATATATAATTGGTGTAAAATGAAAAACAAACAGATAGTCTAAATTTATAACCAAGTCATCACCACTTACCGTCCGCCCAAAGTTCAAGCTTAGAAGTCTAGAGACCAGATCATGAAATGCAAGGTAGATGCGTCATTAGAGGACGTCGTGATGGGCACACTACCTTTTCTTCTTCAGTTGGTATAACTCAAACTCCAATCTTCTAATGTGACCGAGGTGGCCTCCTCGATACTAATCAATAAAGCTCATACTATAGTGCTTATAACATCGCACTTTACAATATCATAACTCAATCAAACTTTTTTTTTTTTCGAATCATTTTTTTTGAACATAACAATATAACATGACATCCCCCCACTTGAGATGAACAATGGGAATTCGGGGGGTCTTCAATGATCTTCATAATTGTTGTCGATGAAAGCGTGATTTCCAAACCTTTCCACTCGAACCTTGAACTTAGGCAAATGATGACTTCCCAATTACAAATAAAGACTACAGGGTAGGCTAAGGTGTAAGGGTGTAACGAAACAATATATGGGGTTGACAAAATGAAAGGAATGGCTCAGAAGGGTGTATCTAGGGTATCTTGCACTAAAGGGGAGTGCAACAAAAGGGTTTCACATGGGGGTCGAAAAGTCGAGGTGACTAATCGATAGACTCACAATGGTAGGCTGTTTGGGTGATAATCCTATAATATTGCCTTCTAAAACTGAAAAGTCCAAATACATCGAGCTAACTCAACATACCTCGTCTATGGTCTCGAAATGATGTAAAGGCCAAGTTCTAAAGTTTACAAGCTACCGACACACTCATAATTTGGTGAATTTGGGGTAAAATATTAGAAACGGATAAGGCTAATCTCACCATGTAATATCAAGGGTTGTATGTTCTCGGATAATGTCTAATCTAGTTAGGTTCGGAAAAACATGTCAAAATTTTCAAAATGGCATAATTTTTCAAAATAAACTAGAAAAATGAGTGCGAAATAAAGTTTAAGAGATAATTCTACTCCCGTCCCCCTACTTAAATTGTACAAAGTTCCTTTTGTACTAGGCATTAAAATAAAGGTGAAGAGAAAGGTAGAATTAGAGCGAGAACTTCCCTGAAATTTGCTCCAAAAAGAAGAAGGCCCACGAGAAAGAACCGTGCCTTCGTTTAAGCGCCATGAACAAACTTCAATCCCTGGTATGAGCTGGGAAGTGAATAGTTACGGCGTAACCACTGAGATGGTATTACGCCGTAATTGGTAATGCGTCAAGAATTTTCTTTGCTAAAATGTTGGTTATGGCGTAATCACCAAGATGAGTTACGCCGTAACTCTGTTCAGATCGAAGCAACTAGACAATTAGTTCCTCATTTCCTGCAAATGGTTAGAAAACACAAAACCCAACAGAAAGGAAATAAAAACAAAAGAAAGGGATAATTCGGGTTGTCTCCCAAAAGAGCACTTTTCTTTATTAACGATTCTTTAAGTTAGACTCAGAGCCGCGGGCTACCAGTGCTTGTTTGTCATCTCATGGACTGGGCAATCTCCATGTTGAAGCCAGCTGATCAAATTCTCATCCCGTTTGTATCCTTCTCCAAGTTCTAAACACCCTAAGTAAAAAAATTTGATATTTTGGTAGGGGTGATCAAAACATTTGGCCTTATCTTCTTCACTAATACCAAGCAGCGGTCGAGCATAACTTAACTGTTTTTTAGTCTAATTTTTAAAATTATTAACAGTTCTTGGCATTTTGAAAACAGTTTTATCATCGCCAATCTTTAACCAAACCAGTCCTTCCTTCTCGTTTTTATCAAGCCCATATATTTCTTTAAGGGTTTTCGAAAATTACCCTAGTCACCCATCGACACGAACTTCGCTAACATCATCCAAAACCACAAAGTCGACTAGAAATGAGTGAGTTCTTACAAAAACACGTATGTTTGTTGCTATCCCGAGGAAGTTGTTTCCTTTGTAATCAAGCTCTTTTTCCATAACCTGGTTGTAGCATTCCTTAGAGATAATGTTGACTGGGGAATCTGTGTTGATAAATGGGTGAAAATCAATGAACCCGATTTTGCATGAGATTTTCAGATAATAGGGATTCCTATGATGGATACGTGCCCCCATCTCATAGAACTGCGGTTGGTCCGATTGCAAGAATGTTTTTTCAGAGTTATCTTGCCAATGGGTCATCTCGACATCACTTAAAAGGTCTTCAGTACTTAATCCTTCCCCGAGTCAACCTCTCCAGGATCCGGGGGGTCGCTAAGAAACTTTTCTAGAGCTTCACCAAAATTCCCCACTGGGTCAATTGCACACACCTTCTCCGGGGTAGACAAATGTTCATTAGGTCCGAATGTGGCGATCTCTCCATTAGCTTCCAGAGTCAATTTTCCGGCAAAGACATCCACTTTAGTGTGAGCAGTGGCAAGCATGGGTCTTCCTAAATTGACAGGTATCCTGTTGCCTTTCGGAATGTCAAGAATCACAAAATATACTGGGAAAAGGAATCTCTTAATCTTCACTAACATATTTTTAACAATTCCTAATGGCGATTGCATGGATCGATCAGCCATTTCAATTTTCATTTTGGCCGGTTTTAAGTTGCCAATTCCCATACGCAAAAACATCGAACGAGGCATTATGCTAATACTAGCTCCAAGATCTGCTAGGGCGTTACACATGTTTAGGCTCCCGATATAGCAAGGGAGAGTAAAGCATCCTGGATCTTTTTCCTTTTGTGGTAGTTCGTTCCTCAAAACCGCTGAGCATCTTTTGTTGAGGCGAATAGTCTCATCATAACTTAATTCCCGCGTAATATCATGACGATTAGTATTATCGGAAACATTAGTAGCAGGGTTTACCAGCAAAGTTTGGTCCAAAAGTGATTGTCTCTCCATGCTGATTCATCGCTTAACCTTTTCTGAAAAGGTCAAAGGTTCTTCGAGGATAGTTTCTACAGTGTGGACAACTTCTTCCTCCCGAGCTGCTAGGTAATCAGAGATGGCTTCTGAACATAAACTAACACATCTCTATAATCTCTTTATCCTATCATCGTGAATTTTAATAGAAGAGACTGTATTATCCACGAATTCTTTCATCATCTTTTCTATCCTATCATCGCGCTCTCTTGATTCTTTGATGTGGTCAAGAATCTTTTTCTCAAGATTGTTCCCGGTATTGGTCTCAAATACACTTTTAACCTTCTCAACCCTACATGCTTCAGCTTATCTTTTCAACCTTCGTTTTTCAAAAATTTCCCCGTAATTGTATTCTTGCTTCGTTATTGTCTTCATTACCTTATGATCGAAGTTATCTCTTGGTCCGTATCCTGTATCCATGCGTCACTTGTAGCAATGTTCAGAAATCCGCTGAATACATTCCAAGGCCTGATCAGGAGTCATGCTAGGAATAGGTCTTGGTGAATCGAGGAGTTCTCGTGTTCGCGTATTAATCCCCCGATAGAAAACGTATACGATCTGATGTTTGTTTAAATCATGAGTAGGGCATCGGTAGAGAAGCTCATTAAATCTTTCCCATGCTTGGTACATCGTTTCTTCTCCAATCTGAACGAATTGATAGATTTTCCCGAGAAGCTTAGCCATTTTTGAAGGAGGGCAAAATTGTTGGACGAACTCTTTCTCAGTTTTCCCCATGCTTTTTACTTTCACTAGGAAGTTTTTTATACCATCTTTTTGATGTTCCAGTGAGAGTCATAGGAAAAATCCTTGCAGTGACTGAATAACTTGGAGTACCCCTGACATTGAAAAGAGAGGATAAATGGAGAGCTCCATCTATGTGATCCTGAACGTCCTCATCTTCGTCTCCAGAAAAATTAAGCTCATGTAGCTCTCGAATAATATGATCTGGGATGGAGTATTTTTCGGTAGGAGAATCCTGAGTGAAGCTTCGTTGGCAGTTATCGTTTGGTCGGTCCAAATACTGCTCCATAGTTAGGTCATCGATATTATTTTCATTGATGACTTCGGTTCTCGTGTCCGACGGTGACTCGTAAAATGAGAAGATGTTGTGAATAGGAACTGGAGAATAGATCTTCCTTTTTCGAAATTGCTTCTCCGGGTCAACAAATGGGGTAGCGAAAGGGCCTAGAGCTGCGAGTCTTGTATCGACATTATCGGAAAAAAAAAAAATACTTAATATGAAATCCTAAAGTAGCTCCCCGGCAGCGGCGCCAAAAACTTGATGCGTGTTTTATTGACTGGTCTTAATATTTATAATGTCTCGCTATACCTATGGTCTACCCTAATGCACTAATGGGCAGTGTACCCGATCGTGTGTAGTGTAGTAAATGGTAAAGACGAGGTCGTCCCAAGAGCTATGTGTGTCAGATTATTACTAAGTCTAATTGTCACAGAATAATAAATGTTTTGATAGGGATTTAATTAATTAAACTACTGATGCAGAATATAAAATGAAAGCAAATACATGGTGAAGGGAAATCAAGAGAGGAATAGTGGTGCTAACCTAGTCAATCCTCCTAGCTAGTTATGTCTACGTCTACCTACTTCCAATTACTTGGTGGGGTCAAATTCAGAGGACAAGATTTGGTCAATTCGCCCTAACCTATCACCAAAGATGCCACCACAGGAGAAATCAGGCGCACCGTCATAAGTCCTGTTGTTCCTGGTCCCCTAAGCCGAGTCATTAAGTACCGCTACATGCTAGATTCTAAATAGTGAGTGCTCGGCCATTAGGAACTTAGACACTACACCCCCTAATTCTTATGTTCATCCAAACGATAGGTGATCAGTTGGTCAAATCGCACAAGTAGAAAGGGTCGTCAGTTGGTCATATCTTACCCTTCCCGTCTTAGTCCGCTCACCTAGGGTCAGTTGGTCATATCTCCTAGGCAATTGGCCTCTATCGCCATTCAAAACTACCAAACCAAGGGTAACTACCAAAGAACTATGCATGCATACACTTAGAAATAATTGTACGGAAGTAAAGGTAAACGCAAAAAAAACAATTAAGGAATCATAACTAGGCTAGCACCAAAGGGTGCTTAGCCGCTCATATTAATCATGCAAATCAATTCAATATTCAAAAGTGCGAAATACATGAATTGAAAGTAAAAGAAATATAAAACGCTAAAGCTTATCATAATAGTGTGACTTCTCCCTTGGAAACAGCTCCGTACGCTCCCCTAGATCTGCCTTGAGCTTTTTCCCACATTCTCAGAGTGTTGTGTGTGGAATGGGATCCTTAGAAATACTGGAATTCGTGGGGTATGTATAGGCCAGGTCTGGGTTAAGGCGTAACCAATAGAGGAGTTACGTCGTAACCTTCTATTTCTTCGTAAATGCACTAGATCTGCTAGTTACGGCGTAACCTTATAAGTGGTTACGCCGTAGTCTTCAATAAACCCGGTTACGTCGTAAGTGATGCGGTAGTTACGGCGTAAGTATCAGCGACGTGGAACCTCTTTTGACCTAATGTAGTTACGTCGTAACTTTTGGGAAGAGTTACGCTGTAACCTCTTGATAAGTTGGACTTCAGGGTCACGCAATAGTTACGGCGTAATGTAAGAGAGGAGTTACGCTGTAACTTCTTCAAATTAGGCATACTGTGATAAATCTTTAGTAATATTTCCATTTCCGCGTCTCTTTAGCTCCATTGCTCGTAATTTACCTGAAAGTGGAAAACAATGGAAAACAAGCGTAAATCCATATAAATGATATAAATAACGAGCATTATCGGGGGAAATTGACACTTTATATTCAGGACTATTTGATGTTATCAGTAGTGTAGTATTATGGTAAGCCACGGGTATTGATATCGTTTTCTAGGGGAATAGGAATGCTAGTGAGAAGTTACTACGCTAAGGTTGGGGTTGAGGAAGATTATTTTTTATCTTTTTAATTTTTTTTTAAGAAATGGAAAGGTAGGAATCTCGGGGTTTGGATTTGGGGGTTGGTATTTCTACCGATTACTCTACTAATATCTATTCTAATTAACTAAGCTAAAGGGTAGTCTATGTCTATTGTTGTGTGCTCGTATGATGATTAAAAATGTATTTACTTAGGTTTTATTACTCCCTAGTTATCTCCTATTGATGGTTGAATTGTCACGTCCTTATTCTTAACGCGTTGTGTTTCTAAGGTCGTAGGGTATGCGTTTATCCGTAACTCTTTGAAGCTACCAAAGGTTAATGACTACAAAATCTCTAGGATTTATAAACTTAACACTAAGGTATTCTTTGGATGTTTAGCCTACAATAACTCTAGGTGATTATAAACTAAGGTTCAACAAAGATTAATCAAGCATTAATAACACAACGAATGACCTATCGCAATACTAGGTCAACACAATTAAAATAAGAGACAACCAATCAATATTAAATAACTAAGTTTCATATTACCTAAGCAAACACACTAATAAATTAGCCAGACATGGAGAACATGCAAGCATACACACAATCAATTGAATACATAATTGAATTAATGAAGTAAAACACTTATCTTGATGTAAGATAGGGTATGGAACCCTAAAATACTGTACAAGACAGCCTTGGTTCGGTTTAGGTTTTTACTCCACAAAACTACACCCCGAAAAATTCTGATTCTATATATAGTGTTACAAACTACGACGGCGTCACTCTTTAATTGTGACGCCGTTGGGTCGCCGTCATTAGGGTTTCGTCTTGGCCACGTTAGCATTGTGACGGCATCACCTTATGACTGTGATGCCGTCTCCTTTCTCGACGTCGTCCGGATCAAATCTAGGCCGTCGAGCTGCGACGCCTACTCTTTTAACACCTGATGCCGTCACTTGTAAATAAGAAATTTGGCTACTGAGTCGTCACAAAACTTGTTCCGACGGCATCACAAATAGAACCTGGCGACGTCCCCTTCAGCTCCAACAGCCTGAGTGTCTCGATTCTTGACTTTGGCCATTTTCTTCGTATATTCGCGCCTTTTCGTCCAATTAAGTGCCATTCCAGCAATTTTCCTTCAAGAGACCTAAAAAGTGAAAACGAACGATATTAAGTAGTAATGGATACAAAAGTGATCAATTAAGGGCTTAAGTGACCCCTCAAAAAGGTACCTTTTTAATCCTTATCATTCCTCCCAGAATGTTAGGAATTCGAAATTCCATAATGAAGTGTCGGTCACCTCAAATATAATCTAGCATAACTTAGCTCGTAGACATATCGTTATTTATGTTGTTTTGTAGTAAATTGGTTAGTTGTTAGCTTAGTTATTAGTTTAGTGCCACACCGTGGAGGAAGGACGGGTCTTTACCCACCGTATGCCTGATCCACAGCCCGACAGGAGGGCTTTTAGCTTGTAACTATAAATACCCTTCCCACTAAGGGAAGGGTGGTGCTTCTTTGATAATCTAACCTTCTCTTTTTTGTTTATCTCTCTAGAATCACCCTCTCCTCTCTTTATCTCTCTAAACATGGCTCACTTGTTTAATCATAATCCTAGACCACCCGAATCATCGAAACAACATAAAATATACGATCCTACAAATGGTACCAGAGCCAAGGTTGTGTTGTTTTGATGATTTGCATGGTTTTTAAAGCGGTTTGTTTGATTGTTTGTATGCGGTTTTAAGTGGTTTTTGAGACATTTGATGTGTGTTTGATGCGGTTGTGATTATGTTTAAAGCTTTTGTTGTAATAAGTCGTTACTGGTTTTATGTGTGTCCTCATTTTAAGTATGTTAACAGTTTCATTAGAATCCTTAAGACAACTAAAAATGGTTTATCTGGTTGAGCAAATTATAAACTGTTTTGAAATGGTTCTATGTAGTTTTACTGGTTCTGAACTCGTATCAAAGCAGTTTTTTTTATATTCTAATGTTGTTACTGTTTTCTGGCTGCTGTTCACGAGTATTTGGTGATGCGATTTGTCAACTTTAATCAGATGCATTTTGACGGTTATCTGTATGCGGTTTGTCAATATGTAAGATGGTACAATATGCGATTTGTGTGATTATGACATGAAGCGACTTGTCTCAAATGCTTTATTAAAACCAATTTGTCCTACAATCATTAAGCGATTTGAGCATATGCATTTTGACTATTGAGTCAAAAGCGATTTGTTGACCGAAACTAATTGAGGTTTGATTATATGAAAGCGTTTTGTTGTTTATCTGGGTATGCGAGTTGTGAAGAAAAAGGATGAAGAGGTTTGGCTTTGTTAAGTGATATGCAGTTTGACATCACTACATCTCTTATATATCAAAACAAAATCAGTTTCTATTCATTCATGAATACTAATCATCAACAAACCATTTTACTATCCTAACTCACAAACATCTTACATCAACATCATTCATCAAGAAGCAAGACTCAACAAATGCAAACATCTTCAATCATCTACCACTCCTATTCTATGTCTAATGAAATACAATCAAGATCTCATATTGAATTCGTGTCTCAAAGGAACGCATCAAGACCATCATGGGTCTATTGATACAAATTCCTTTCATCATTGATCCATGTTTATTACAATCTAAGCCACGACTTAATCAAAACAAATTAACACTTGAACACATGATCTCAGTTTCTCTCGTTTGTGGGCTTATAATTTGTTTATGACCTTTCCATCATCAAAAGAGTTAACATCACATATCTAAAATGTTCTTTTTGGTTTGTTTAATATTGCAAATCAATTCAAAATCAAAATGAAAAGACTCCATGATATCTCAGATTTATTTCATTCACAAAAATCAACTCACGACTATAATATAACTCGTGTGTGAATCAAGCTCTTCATAGATCTCTTTGGAAACCGTCACTTCAGGTTATATTCGAACTTGACAAGGAAAAGGAAACAACAATTAAATGTTATCTCCTTTCCTCACGTTTGTTGGTACAATGAAACAATAACGGACTAAAATTAATAAAACCTACCTGTGAACATTAGTGAGTTATTGAAGCCGTCTCAAGACATCTTACCATCCCTGTGGCAATGACAAAACCAAAACCATCCCTGTGGCTTAGTCGTAGCAAGGTCCAACCTTATTCCATCCCTGTGGCATGGTACAGTATGCGATTTGTGTGATTATGACATGAAGCGACTTGTCTCAAATGCTTTATTGAAAGCGATTTGTGCTACAATAATGAAGCGATTTGAGCGTATGCATTTTGACTATTGAGTCAAAAGCGATTTGTTGACCAAAACTGATTAAGGTTTGACTATATGAAAGCGTTTTGTTGTTTATCTGGGTATGCGAGTTGTGAAGAAAAAGGATGAAGAGGTTTGGCTCTGTTAAGTGATATGCAGTTTGACATCACTACATCTCTTATATATATAAAAAAAATCAGTTTCTATTCATTCATGAATACTAATCATCAACAAACCATTTTACTATCCTAAATCACAAACATCTTACATCAACATCATTCATCAAGAAACAAGACTCAACAAATGAAAACATCTTCAATCATCTATCACACCTATTCTATGTCTAATGAAATACAATCAAGATCTCAGATCGAATTCGTGTCTCAAAGGAACACATCAAGACCATCATGGGTCTATTGACACAAATTGCTTTCATCACTGATCCATGTTTATTACAATCTAAGCCACGACTTAATCAAAACAAATTAACACTTGAACACATGATCTCAGTTTCTCTCGTTTATTGGCTTATAATTTGTTTATGACCTTTCCATCATCAAAAGAGTTAACATCATAGATCTAAAATGTTTTTTTTGGTTCGTTTAATATTGCAAATCAAATCAAAATCAAAATGAAAAGACTCCATGATATCTCAGATTTATTTCATTCACAAAAATCAACTCACGACTCTAATATAACTCGTGTGTGAATCAAGCTCTTCATAGATCTCTTTGGAAACCGTCACTTCAGGTTATATTCGAACTTGACAAGGAAAAGGAAACAACAATTAAATGTTATCTCCTTTCCTCACATTCGTTGGTACAATGAAACAATAACGAACTGAAATTAATAAAACCTACCTGTGAACATTAGTGAGTTATTGAAGCCGTCTCAAGACATCTTACCATCCCTATAGCAGTGACAAAACCAAAACCATCCCTGTGGCTTAGTCGTAGCAAGGTCCAACCTTATGCCATCCCTGTGGCATGGTTTATACACAAAACTAATTGAGATAATGGTCGATTAAGATGAGAGTTTATAGAAACTTCTGTTATGGGTGATGCATATGAGGCCAGTCAAATTAGAGAGTGATTTTTGGGATTGTTTGAAGACATTTAGGGTTAGTGTGAAAGAGCTATGAATTCATAAGATCTATTGAAGGATTGGTGAGTGAGATACATTTTGCGTTTGGAGGAGTTAGTTAGAGGAGGGGGCGAACCTATCAGTAATATGAGATTAGGGTTTTTCACAAATGAGAGAAATTAGGGTTAAGACATGTATTATTGTTACTCTTTTATACCCAGTGTAAAAAAATTGTCTCACTGATTTAGGGTTCGCGAATTTGGATATGGATCTGTATTAGATTGGACTTGGGCCTTAGGTTAATTCAAAAAGTATGTCTAATTCAAAATGAAATACTCATCTAACGCAAAAATGATTGAACGTATAGTATTGCGTTTAGATGTTGGACTTGGACTTGTACTCGTTGTGTGTCAATTTGGCTGAATCTATTACAAAAGATTGAAGTTTCGTTTTTTTAGGACCCAGATTAATAGGTCTAATTCAACATTTGGTTATCCGAAATTTTCTTAAGATTGGATACAAGTTTTAATGTGGTATAAAGAGTGGCCTTCGTTGTTAACATGTGTATCTGAATTGTTTTTGGATTGCTCGTGATGTTGTACCCGGAACTTACTTGATTTGGATGAATTACATTGGACCGGGCCTCAATATTGCCTTGGACAGATTTCGTCTCATGTGGACTGGACTTATTGGATGTGTATGGGTCGATCTTCGCTAACGGTTGTTTGACTCAGTTAAAACTGAAATGGTATTATTAAAATTTTGTTATCCGAATTTCTTTATTGGTTACAAAGTTTTAAATATTCGGTAAATGAGTGGTATTTTGGTATTATCAATTTTCATGTAGGATACGTATTCACGGATTGAATTATAATTTGCACAAAAATGACTACGGGGTTGTTGTACGGTATTTCTTATTTGGATTTGAAGTGAGGTTTTCCGGGCGCGTCTACTTATTTTGTCTTCTTTCTTTCTTCCTTTCCGCGAAGATGACTTGTTTGGACTGATATTGAGTGTGATAAAGACTTGGATATCTAGTTACGTTTGTGCTTCTTTCTCTTTTAACCCACAAAGTAGCTATCACTTTCGGTGTCTCACGCAGCTGAGGATACGTCAAGAGGTTTTGTACATTGGGTACACTGTTCTTTTTCACAGGGATAGTACAAGATTAAGTAACAAATCTGGGAAATTCTACTTCATTTTCAAGTTTGGTATATCGGGTTTACTTCACTGTCTAAGCAAAATCTTTCAAGAATCTTTAGTGTCAGTCATGAATTTTCAAGATGTTTGCTTATGAAAAGAACTTCTCGTGCATATGGTTGTACACGTTAATGATGCTTCCGAGAGTTCGAAACCATCATGGGGGAGAAACGTGTACTTTAATGATTTACGATCAACCTGAGGTGGAAGTAGTGTATACTACTCGACTTGGTATGGTTTGTGAAGTTGTCTACATATGGGTAAAGAATTGTTGATGATTTTTTTGATGATGGAGAATGAACCGTCGATGAACCGCTGCATGTTCCCCTAAAACATATATTCACCAAAACCAAAGTTGTCATAAAACTTTCAAGCTGACATTGTTTACGGTTTAGTCTTGATTTTGTAAAATCCTGCGAAAAAATCTATTTCTCGGTTTAAATCATAGATTTGTAAAATCCCGTGACAATTGAAACATCCTGGTAAAATTTAAGTGCATTTCCGGATCTATCTATCGGTTTATTCTTGGTTTTGTAAAATCCCGCGAGAGTAACTATTTCTCGGTTTAAACCATAGAATTGTAAAATCTCGCGATGATGGAACCATACTGGAGAAAGGGAAAGTATTTCTGGAACTTATCTGATGCAACGGTTTCTACTTCGAAGAAGGGATAAAGATTGTACTTCATGAATTGGATGTGTGTTTGGATATTCGTCATGACAGTTTGGGTATTTCAAAGTTTTACGAGGTTATGCTCATTTAACCATGGTCGGGATGAAACCATTATTATAGTTCACTTAAAACGACAAAGGAGGCTAGATTTGAGCTTTTAACTAGAAAATGTGACAACGGCGTTAATTCAGTATTATCTATTTGAGGTTGAAGTGAAATGTCACGGGCAAGTGTACTTATTATCTGAAGGTATCGGGGATGGTTGGATGAAGATTCTTCGAGATCCGTGTTCGAGCTTTTAATATTTTCAAAAACGAAGACATGGAAATCTAGTTATTTTTGGGTGACTTTTCCTTTTCTTTTACCACTTGGGGGAATTGGGCTCTTACCACCACAAAATAACTATCACTTTAAGGAGTTACGTTGTAGTGCTCAGTGTCACATTGAATTGTGGATTTTCAAGAGGTGATGTACGTATAATACTTGACGGTTGGTTGGATGAAGAGTATAGAGTACTTAGAGATTCAATGGAGGATGAACTCTCGGCACCGCTCTTTGTTACATGTGTGCAAGTTTAAGTCACATGTTCGGGTTGTTTTACTCTAAAGAAAAGAAATGTGTACGTTTCAGTGTGCATTATCTTCGTAAGAAGAGAAATCTTCTTTTGACGTTTGAACACAACAGTTCAAGCCTCGTACCTCAAAAGAAAAGAAAAGTGTACGCTTCAATGCGCTTTATCTTCTGAAGAAGAGAAATCTTCTCAATTATGACCATTCTCATCAACATGCTTCATACTTTTTCCACGCGCTTTCAATTATCAAGTGAACCGGACTACAGATGATTGTTCTCTTATTCTACTAGCTCGATTATAATGACGATGGCGACATCATTTGCTATCTTTGAGGGGGAGAAGTGTGAATAGACTATATTTGGATGATTTTCACTTGTTTAATCAAGAATGGCATCTCCGTATGCAATTCTTGAGGGGGAGAAGAAGTATGATAATTCTACATGTTGAGTTATATCTGAGAATATATGGTCATACGGATCCTAACTCATGTAAGAACCGAGCTTCTTCTTATCGGGTCATCTTTACATGGAGTTTCTTCTAAGAGCCGTTGGTTGACATCTTCTCACGGACTTATGAGTTTAACGACAAAGTGCTTCCAGTTGCGGGGCTGATTTCCTTGATGGACATCTTTCTGTTCTTGTTTGATTGGGAGGGATTTTAGTTGAGGGGATTTGCTACATGAAAGTTAATTGAAACGCATTTGGTGCGTAGAAGATGTTAACTTTCTATTCCCCAATTGGACAATCTTGAAAAAGGTCGAGTCTACAGTCGATTCTACATTTTCTGCTACATGTTAGAAGACTAAAGACGAATTGCATTTAACGATCTAAATACTTCTTCTTATTTCGGGAACTCATCATAAAGATTGTCGGTTTAGGGGAGAGCACTAATTGGGGGAGAGTGAAAAGTCAAGATTCAATCCCTAATTAGATTTGCTCACGTAATTCTTCAGCAAGTTGATTCTCACAGATACATCTGAGCTTATTATGTTCTTCTCAATAGATTTCGAGCATATGGGCTTATAATGTGTTGCTGATTCTGAAGTATCAAAACCAGCAAGGGGGAAGGAGACACACATCTAAACGCGAGTAATCTTGATGAACTTAATACTTCTAAGTGATTGAAGATATCCTGGGAAGACAAATGTCATTACCCAAGAGAAACTCAAGGTTTGACTCATGGCGTTTAGTGTTATTATTCCAACTATGTGGGGGAAGAGATGGAAGAGTTAGTTTCTGAAGATAAAAGAGGTACACAAGTGTGTGATGATTTCGATGTTATCGCAATCATCAGGGGAGAGAGATTGTTTACATTGGGGACGCTTAGCTGTTTCACTTGAGTGTTTAATCAGTGATTCAGAGATATAACCACTTATTCCGGAGTTGACATCCGCTGAGATAATCAGTGATTCGGCCTGCTACTTCAATGTTATCGGTTATTCTCTCTTTGGGCATTCGGGTACTTCAATTTTGTGGGCTTCATACACTTTCTTCAGGGGATAGAAAAGTATACATCGGGGTTTTTCTTTGGCCATCGGACTTAATCTGCTACTTTGATGGTATAAGTTTCTCTGTCTTTGGGTATATGTGTATTCGGGTTCATGAGCTCTAGTCTAAGAGACTGACTGCATCAATTCATCTACTTGGGGGAAGTGGTCTCTTGACAACTTTTTGGTATGGATCACTTCAGACTTCAGTGGAAAAGGAATTTGAGAAGATTATTCAAGTGTGTGATGATTCTTTGCTATCTACTTGATGATATAACCCCGAACGGAGATTCACGATGATCATTCTTAATAGAAGCAGCAAGATCGATGATATGGTGTTCTTCCTTGTGCACCTGGCTAAGGAAAGCTTGAAAGAGAGCTTAGAATCTACTCAAGAAGAATATTTTTAGTTTGGGGGGAAGCTGTCAAAGTCTCACTTTCAGATGGTTCAAGTTCTCTCTTCAATTCAGGAGCCTCGAAAGCTTTGGTGGTAAATGTTTAAGAGATGATTACTTCTATCTTCTACAACGGGGCTGCTCGATATCCTTATCGCGGTACTCGTATCATCATCTTCTTAAACTATATCATCTACTCTATCTTTGTAAATATTTATCAAAAACCAATTACAAAAATATAAAACCATATAAAAAGAAAATAGAAAAATATAAAACCAACAAAAACCCATAAAAATCAGAAAATTTGAAAAATACCAAAAATATGTTTTCTCAAGACATGTCTTCTGGTATCGATAACATCTACGGTCTTAGAAATGTCATTCAATAATGGCACGGGACCATAGATGAAGTTCGAGCAGGAGGTGTAAATATTCTTTTCAAAACATGTCTCAAACTATGGCTTGCAGTTACTTCAGACTGTAACCCGCGCTAAAACTATGGTTTGCTATTATTTCAGATAGCAACCCGCTCGTCAAAAAGGAAAGTGCTATGCTTAAACGATTTTCACAAAATTTGTGCACTTATCCTAAATCAATATTGAGGAAAGTATGTCGAAGGACTGCTGTTCCTACACAAATGTTTTTCCGTCTAAAATTCTTCAGAAAAATATTTGTTGTAATCATTAATGGTGGAAATTGAGTTGCTTGAAAATCAATCAGAATCAGAATATTCATAAATTTTCAAAACCCAATCAATGACTTCCGCATGGTTAAAACTTTTTATGAAATGAGTCATTGATTGAGGGGGAGAATGTTTTTTAAATTTATATCATCTAACGGGCTTATCTAATTATCCTATGTGCTTAAAAGAAAAATATGTTTGCCTACATTGAAGGACTAGGATTCTAGGATGTGATACTTAGGATTAGATGATTATAGTTTGATGAACATATCATTCCCATGCCTTATATGAACGGATTGATATGTTGGATTGACTTTTATTAGTCGATTGCTGTTTGGGTGATGTCGACCACCGTATATCCGTTTGTGTCCACTAACATATGCAGATATTATGGTTTAAAATAATGTTCCCGATCCGGATCCCACAAAAGAAGTTGATTGGATTCCGAAAGGAAAGGCCAACTATTTCTTGGGTCGAAAAATGAAGAAACTGAGCTTAATTGGACTTCTATGGAGAGTTGGCATGACAAATGCAACGTCAGAGGTCTCACTGCATCAGCAGATGGTTTTCTTCCAACCTTCAGCAACAACAACAAAAGCAGCTTAACCACCTAACGTATCTTTGTGCAGGGATAATAGTGATGATACCATTTCTTCTTAAAACAATTTTATAAATATTTTTTTGAAAATGGAAAAATATTGTTTTGAAAATAAACTAGACTAAATTTTGGAAATCACCGGACTTCATTTTATCAAAACATAAGTCACTCTGTCAATGACTATGGTCATCGATTGAGGGGGAGAGTGATTTAAAATAAAATAATTCCAAACGATATTTCATCTATCAAGTCCGTTTGTGCTAAATAAGTGGCGATCTAAAGATTTAATGTTATGTCATGATATGATTTTCCTTAAAACTAAAAGATCTTTCAAAATGAAATTTTTTCTGTTCTTGTTTGATTGTGAAATTGTTTTATTTTACTTAAAGATCTATTAAAAATATCATACCTGACACTAACAATCTTTAATGTCTATAATTGATCCTTATCAATCACTTTTCAAAAATTAAATCAAGCCACGTCTTTCCCCAAATTTTTCTAAATGATTTAAATTAATTTGGATCACAAATCTCAACTGGTTTGAAATCTTTGATCGGGGGAGAGATCGTGATTTAAATCTCTTATCTGTTTAAATAGAATTGGTTTTAGTCCTTTAAAGGCACTCCTGCATACATGTGCCAAACGATTTCTAATACATAATGCACATCTTGAGGGGGAGCATTTATCCAAAAACAAGATGAGTATTTAAACCAGGCCACATTTTCTCCCATGTTTTCTAAACCTAATTAAATCCTTGAGATCCAAAATCTCAAAGGGTTTGATATTTTTGATCAGGGGAGAATTTGTGATTTAATTATGAAATCTGATAAATGATGATCGATTTGATTCAAAAGTGCAGGCTGCTCTCTCATATGTGCTAAACTCTTTCGTATATCGATGCACATATTGAGGGGGAGCGAATGGTTTCTATTGGCAATCGTGGAAGTACTTCAAAAACCTCTTTCCTCTATGTGTTAAATGATTTCAAATAACCTACGCACATTTTGAGGGGGAGAATTTACCAAGAAAATCAAATGGCTTTTTCCACGGAAATTGTGATCAAGAAATTATTTCAAAGAACTCTTGCCTTCATGTGCTAAACAATTTCAAAATCATATGCACATGTTGAGGGGGAGCATTTCTAAATGATCAAAACAATTAAGGTACAAAACGGTTTTGATTTTATATCACAAGTACCTTAATTGATTTTTCCAAATGATTTTTCAATTGGTTTCAAGAAGGAAAGAACTGTACCAAAAGACCGACCAGTTTACTTTATGCATGGAGTTATAAGGATGGTGAGGTTAGGTATTCGTTCCCACGATCCTGCAAGAGCCGGAGGGATCTACCCAGGGACAATCCACTAGATAGTGTAGAAGTCCTTAGGTATGATGAAAAAAGGAGAAAAATGAGAATACGGGAAGAGTGCGGACTGAGACAGAGCTAGTACTAGAATAAACCCAACAAGGTTCTAGTTATGAATTCTCGGTAAGCACTGAAGGGTTTGAAGAATGAAAAATAATTGAATGTGAAAAGGGTGAAAAGAAATAGCTCTCCATTAATTCAACCTTAGGGCAGAAACAGGGTTCAGTACATATGCTACTGGTGGTTACCAAGGTAATGCCGGTATTGAAGACAAGATGTCATGGACCCAGTGACGCACTGCACTAAACTTCCCAAGATAATCAAGTTCCTCTTAAAAGGGCTTGTTTCATTCTCACAGGGAACCGACATAATCTATCGACTTTCTCTTAGAGATTGTTGATATTGAAGAAGGAGACCCTCTCCCTAGTCTCCGGCATAGGAAACCAAATGTGCACTATTGAGTCTAGAGCCAAGAGATCATCCACGAAATCTCATTAGGACACAAAATTAATGAAGACTTACTGTTTCACACAATGTGGAAAGTAAATATATTGAGAGTCCTACACATTATCCTTGTGATATTTGCCAGAACATCCGAGTGATATGTAAAAGTATTCACGATGAAGATGGAAATCCTTCTAGAGCCAACATCAAACAAGCTCTTGGTGGGTGACATGTGAGATCTTGTGTGACAACTGGATAGAAACGATGAGGCGATTCATTCTTGAATCAACCTTGGTCCAGGAAATGAATTGACGAATACTTTTGGAAAAAACGTTCGATGTGTAAATCTTTTTTTCTCTAGCACATCGAATGTGTATTCATGTTTTCAAACACAAAAAGTATCTCTGATTGAAAAAAATATTATTGGAAAAACCGTTCGATGTGCGAATCTCTTCTTTTCTCTAGCACATCGAATGTGTACTCTTTTCAAATACAAAAACTATTTAAATTGAAAATTGATCTTTCTCATAAAACTTTCGTCGTATTGCAAAACTCTTTCTTCTAAGCAATACGCGATTGTTTTCACATCAATTTTTCATCAATCAGTGAATCTCAATTCGCTGATTCACTCACTCTGTGTTGTCTTCTTTGAGACGTTCCGATTTGAGAACAGCTAGAACAGCTGAGAAACCCTGTCAAGGAGATTCTTCGGAATTATACCTGATCACATGCAGTACTTGTACTGATCAACGAGGAACCGTGGGCCGTGTACCTCAATTCAACGAAAGTGATCAAAGACACTCTCGTGTGTTTTATTGCTAACTATTGTTTGCAGGTACATTTGGACGGTTGCAGCTGATCAGAATTGAGAAGTCAATCCAAAGCCGCATGCTATCCAAACTTAATTAAAGAAATCATGACTAGTGCATATCTACATAACCTGGCTCTAATATTTTTATACTATGCTTCTGCTACGCTGCTACAAATATCATGAACCAGTAAAGCTTCCGCTACTCTGATGGAAAGATGTCATGATCCTGAAAGTATGAGCATGTCGGTCCAAAAGTCACAACATCACATGATGGCAACACAATAAAGGGTGATCCAGAGATTTATTATGGCTGATGATCTCAAAGAAAGCTCGAAGATCATCAAGATGTGGATCAGTTCAAAGACCTCCACTTAAAGTACAAAGCATTCGGACTTTGAAGAATCACTGCTCAAGCACAAACAATGCGAAAGTTGAAGAATTGAAGTCTACGAGCTCAAGACAGAAGATAAAATAGAATGCTAGGATGAAAAATGTAAATCATGGGGTGACCTCCCTTAGGGGGAGATTGTTAGGAATTGGAAATTCCATAATGAAGTGTAGGTCACCCTAAATATAATCTAGCATAAGTTAGCTTGTAGACATATCGTTATTTACGTTGTTTGTAGTAAATTAGGTTGTTGTTAGCTTAGTTATTTGTTTAGTGCAACACCGTAGAGGAAGGACGGGTCTTTTACCACTGTATGGCTGATCCACAGCCCGACAGGAGGGCGTTTAGCTTGTAACTATAAATACCCTTCCCACTAAGGGAAGGGTGGTGCTTCTTTGATAATCTAATCTTCTCTTTTTTTTATCTCTTTAGAATCACCCTCTCCTCTCTTCATCTCTTTAAACATGGCTCACTTGTTTAATCATAATCCTAGACCACCTGAATCATCTAAACGACATAAAATATACGATCCTACACAGAACCCTGCTCAAACCTATTAACTTTTACATCAAGCATGGCCATCTGCCATTTGAGGTCCATCTCCTCCAAATCCCATTTACCCAGTTGTTCAAAATCTTCATAGGCCAATTCTTTGTTGGTCTTTAGTCTCAGCAACAAATGAGTACAGCACATCCTCTATCACAGTATCGGACTTTGATTTTCTTGTAGAAGAAGTGTGTGTTATGGTTGCTGCTAATGAAGAAGTAGGACTCTCAGCTAAGACACAATTGTGTTAGCACTGATAGCACTAACAAAGGCTGAGTTTGATGGAGTTGGAGAATAGGTAGAATGACCCTTGATATCAATTTCAAGAGATCTAAGCTTATTGTATAAGTCATTAAAGCCTAAATAATCAAGGCCTCCCTTTGCCTTGAGAGTGAGAGAAACCTGCCTCCAGGAAGAAGGTAAAGCACGAAGGAACTTGAGGTTGCACTCCTCATTGTCAGGTTTGGACTTCATCTGATTGAGCTGGCTTAGGATTTTCTTAAACCTGTCATACCCCTTGTGTATGCCCTCTTCTTCAAAAATTGTGAACTCCTGAAAGTTCTGCTTGAGCATAGACTTCCTCATCTTCTTAGACTCTTCGTTACCTCCAAACCTTGCCTTGATAGCCTTCCAAATCTCTTTCGCATCATCAAGATGATGAAAGTCACTCATATGCTCATCTGGTAGTGCTTGAAGCAAGGTAGTCCTAGCCTTTGTTTCCCTCTGAAGGGCAATAGTTTCTTCGGTTGTTCTTCTTTGGAAGAATAATCACATGACCATATGTGTCTCTACCAGTCTTCTTCTTACTGTTGCCTTTCAGAACAATGTTCCAGAGATGGTAGTCATTGTTGGTGATGTAATTTTCCATCTTCATAACCCATTTATCATATTCGTCCTTCTTCAGATAGGGAAACTTAGCATTGTTGTTGGACATGGTGGTAACCACCTGTATCGTAGACTGAGTACTAGATGACTGAGGTTGCTCCTCATTTTTTGAGCCTGAATGTTTTGATGATGTCATTGTTAGAGTGAGATTAGGGTTTTGTGAAAAAAGAGTAAGGATGTCTTTTTTGAAAGATTCTCACCAGGCTCTGATACCACTTGTTGGATCAGTCCCAGATAGATCTTACGAGCCTTAGTGAATGTATAGGAAACCTGTGTAATCACAAGCAGACTATGGAGAACCTTGATTAGACTTATGTCCACGCGGAATATGAACACAAGAATTAAGAAGACAATAAAAACAAATAACTTGATCCTCTATGGATCTATATTGAATTACTAATAATGTTATTGACAAGCATACATAAAACCTAGCCGCTGTTTTCTTTTATACTATCTAGAAACCCTAATTTAGCAGCTTACTATCCACGTAAAAGATATGCATTATCTCTTCCTAAATTAACTCATGCATATCCTAACTAAATACTAAGAATACGAAAACTACATATCCGCAGAAACAAAAATAACTATCAGCAGTAACTGCACTATTAGCAGAAACACTAATACTATCAGCAGGAACCTTTATCAGCAGAAACCCACTGTTACAATAATTCCTAACATTAATACCTTGTTTCTTCTCTTCTTGTTTCAGGTCTCTTCATCATATGGATCTTTCTTCATAAACTCATTAGATGATATGGCATCATTCAACTTTAATATATGGCATCATTATAAAGTATTGAACACCTCTATTGTTATAATAGACGACTGTCAATACACAAACTTTAATATATGCATCGTATTTTCCAACTCACACGTGAACTCGGTCACAAGTCAGATGGTCAAAACAAAGAGTGGCTGCTACATCATGTTCACCCTTGACATTTTCCAAGCTCTGTGGCGGCGGCGCCGCCAGAGAATCATGAACTGAACTTGTTTCCAAACATGTCTTTCACTTCTATGTTGATGCAAGTTCAAGACGAGGAGGAGGATGTCAAGCCTGGAGCTGAGAGTTTAAAGACCATGGTGGGCCATTGAAAATCTATGTTTTTCTATGTTTTTTTCCAGATTTAGGATTGATAGATTTCGAGTTGGGTTTTGTGACAAGATGTACATTGCGGATTAGTGATTGTACTTTGGTATGAAACAGTCATTTTGGTTTTGGAAGAAATGGGTCTTTGTTGAAGTTTGACTCAACTGGTTACTGAACTCATTACTAACAGGTTTAATTTTTCTAGTAGTAGGGCCACCATTGATGTGGTTTGCCTTGTACAATTTGTGCATTGGATTGTGTAAGTTTTTGAATTTTGATTATGAATGAACCACTTGTCTTTTGAGAAGAGTCAATATTTTGTGTTACTAATCTACTATGGTTGATTTATCGTTCTAATTTACTATGGTTGATATATACCATAAAGCTAATGTTGTTTCATGTGTTTTCAATTGCGGTGTTACACAATCTAACTCACATTTTAGCTAGAGAATGCATCGGCGTAAGGCTGCCAATTGATCACAATTTATCTAACATGTTAGCTAGAGGACACATTGGTGCGGGGCCACCAAATGATCGTCTTCTATTATTCTAATTTTCTTTGAGGAAATGTCTACAAAGGTTGGTAAAACGCACACGTCGTAGGTATTAAATCTATGCATTAAAATTTAAAACATTTAGATTCACTTTGTGTGTCTTTAACTAATTAGACTTTTGCTTATGATGATACAGATAGGAAAGATTTTAGAATTTCTAGTTTTGAAGTAAGCAAGATATGTAGGACTTAAGATAACCTGAAAATGGAACATTTTAGTTATTAAAGAATGTCATAAAGTGGAATTTATTCTAAATTTATCGAGATAAAACACATGTTATTGTAGGCATGTTTTATGCAACATATACCCAGTAAAAGTTGAGCATAAACAATGTCGCATGTTTAATGATGTAAGCTGAAAGTTACAATGGCCACTCAAGATCCTCATCTCCTGCAACTGTGCTTTCATCATCTCCTGCAACTGTGCTTTAATGTACTTCATGATTGTATATTTGACACATCTGAACATAGATCGTTTAGAAGTTTAGAAGATTAGAACGCAAGAGAATACATCTTATCTTGGTCAAAAGTATAAATGTGTATAGACTAAAATACCCCTCGACTACATGGCAAAAATCAGACATTGACTTTGGCATTAGTGGTAAAGGGACTTCTTTGGCATTAAAAACCAAAGTTTTAGACCTCCGACGATGATAACCCCCAACTTTGTCCCACTGCGATGCGCAGGAACAAGTTTAGGGACCAACGGTGTATTTTAGTCATATAAATATGTATTATCTTAACCTAAGAAGTCAAATCTTTCTAAATAATAATAAAACAAAACACAAATCTCAAAAATTCCTCCTTCCCCATAAATTCCTCTTCCGATCGTTCCAACACCACCAAACCTCATTTTTTAAATCTTCCACTTTCAAAATACCTCTCATTCAAACTTCATCTTCTTCCTCATCTCACTTTGAAATCAAAACCAAGGAAGATTTCCATCATCATGGTTTACATCGCCTTCGTGATCATCATCATAACACTCATCGTTCTCGTGTATCCCTTGATCAAGTTCTCTCATGGAGACATGTACTTTGTCTTGTTGATCTACATTTGTATCATATATCCAATCCTTTGTATTGTTCTTATTGTTGAAATGAAATATTATTAATGTCTTAGTTTATCTCGTTTATTTCTCATAACGTGTTTGTCATATTATTTTTTCTTTTTTCCGCACCTTTAAACTTTGACATGTTTTCAAAATCTACAATGCATGCTTAAGTAATAAACATAGGCTAAAACACATTCCTTCTTATAAGCAAAAAAGTTGCAAAAATAAATTTTACGTCAAGATCATCTTTCTGTCATACTACAGATCCACGGATCCCTAACTTTTAACTAGCCGGATCCCTTTTAAAAGGGAACCGGGAGAACCGTAGACCTGGTGACAAAAACTCATGCAACATAAAAACCACTTCATAAAACTTACCATAAAAGGGAAAAATGCTACTAGATGTATTAGAACAAAGTAAGGTAATTGTCATTGTTAATAAAAATACAATAGCCAATAAAAACAATCATATCATTTCAAAGGATTAAACTAAGTTGTCTTCAATAAAAAATACTCTCATTACTTCATCTTAACTTACAACTATAAACATAGTACATAGATTACCATAGTACATAGATTACCATACGCTTGAGACTAGATCAAACCTCCACCGCTTTGGCGTAAGCACCTAGGAACAACTATCTAAGAGGTCTTTGCAAGGGTTTTAACGTTAGGTTTACGGTTGTCACACCCCCCAAAATACCTGTTTTGCAGTGGAATGGAATTCCTGGGGGATGACTACCATAGCATCACAGTTACAATTAGATTGAACGACCTAAAGTGTCGTTTGGAAAACACATCGTTTGATATAATAAAACATTCAGAGTTTAAAAAAGATAGGTCCCCAAAAGATAGTCAACATTGGCGCAAATAAGTTTTTTACAATCCAAACGATGTTTTAAAGTGCATAAAATCCATGTGAGACGCGTCGTCACCGCCACTCTATCATAAGTCCACATGCATGGCATGAAGTATATGCCTTAGATACCTGAAAATAAATTGCTAAAAGTGTCAACACAAAGGTTGAGTGAGTTCATAGAGTTTATGAAAATGTTTTATACGACTACCACAAGTATAGGCCATGTATGATAAATATGTCACATAGAAAATGTTATAATTGCTATAAGCACATGACACCGATGATAGACTGATCATGATGTTCGCCCCAACAGAGTGTTTTGCCAAACAACTCAAATTCTGATATTAAATGAAATGCATCCGTTTGACCAGTTGGGACCACCAACCCGGATGGAGGAGTCACCCTCAATAGATCTATTCACTCACCTCGCTTCTTCCGGAATTAACGGTTCATGATTATGAAATGGGGACATTCAATTGGCAATGAGGTAACTTAAGAAATGTAATATATTTGATATACTTGGCATCGTAATAAAAATGATGTGCAATGTATTCTCCCCCGTAGGTTTGAAAATAAGTATAAACTTGAATAAAACGGGGCTATGAAAACTCACTTGATACAATGATATGATGGCAAAAGTGGATACACTGAAATGAGGCGCAATCTCTAACCGCGACCTATTAATGATAATATGATCTATTATAAGTCATGATTTAATGTTATGCATGCAAACTCATATGATATCCATACCACTTGTGAATTTTTGAAAATAAAGTTTATCGTCGAAAATAAGTTTATAACGTCTTGTCAAGTTATAAATTACTTTACAAGTATTTACGTTGAAATGATATCCTACGATAGTCATTTAGTGATTTATTATGAAATTATAGCTTTTCGTCGTAAAACAATACACTTTGACAATTCATGAAAATGACCAATTTTTGAGTGATCGTAAATTATTCATTATACCTCCGCTTGACAAACGGTTAAACATTTTGAAAAATAGAATAGGCGAACTAAATTTTACTTGTAGACATCGTTTTCTCAAAAGCATTCTATCGATGTGAAAAACGACTCCAAACATGGTTACTTGCGACAAGTATTTTGACTAATAGAAAATATATATAAGTGTTTATACTTGTATAAAATAGTTACGATAACCTTATTTAAAATATGTATAACTTAGTCGTTATAAGTCCGTTTTCTACGTTTTATATATCCTTAGTTTCGTGTTAATGTATACTAATATATTTATGACAAATCGACTCATTTAGACAATGTTTAAAACTCATTTTTGCCCTGAAAATAACTCTTGACAGCTTACCATTTTTCAGAAAATATAGTTTTTGCCGCGAAACTTGAAAATAGCGTATCTCCTTCGTTATAAATCCGTTTTAACCCGCTCAAGCGACCACGGTTTCGTTTTAAAGTATATTTTCTGGAAATATAACCCAAAATACTTCATGACCTTCTGAATTTTCCAAATTTTGCAAAAACGATCAGACCACAATCTAAAGTTGTCGAAAATGATTTTTCTTGCGTAATGCTTGTTTCAATCACTTCAAATCAACACCAAATCTATTCTAAACCTACCATACACCTTCTTAGGGTGTCATGGGTTCCTAAACATCATCAACAATGATATGTTTCAAGGGATTAATTATAGGATGACTATAACTTATAATATGTAATAAAAACAATTAAAAGTGGTATAAATACATATGATACTTACATGATTTCTACTAGAATGATAAAAATAACTCAAGAATGATTATGAAAGATTAGTAAAGATCATGAAAAGCTTACTAGTTATATGAAGAGGTTTAAGTAACTAGGTTTCCTAAATACTCCTAGGTTTTTATTGCAAAACCATAAAAGAAGTATGCTAGTGCTTATAAAATCACTTGATCTTGAAAATCTTTTGATTCGTGCTTGTTTTTGGTCTTGGCCGATTATGGTGATGAGATGGAGAGGTTTTCCTAACTTTTTCACCTTGAAATTATGTAGTGTATGTGTTATGTTTAGATGATAATAATTGGTATTATGTAAAATATCTACTCTATACATGAGTATGTGTATAAGCTAGTAGGATAAGAGATATTTTTTACCATGGGGATAAAATGGGAAGGGTTGGGTAGTTTTGATAAGTAAAAGTATTATTTGTTATGTATAATGTGTAGTTTGTAGGTATAAATAGGTATTTAGTGTAGCGTTAGCTAAAAATAGATTTTAACGAAACAAAATAAAATATATCGAAGTTATAAAAATTATAAAAATACTTTTCTCGCAAGAATTGAGTGAATAAATAATTATCGAGTTGAATTTACGAAAACCGTCGTAAATATATATATATAACAATTTATATACCAAGATAAATTCAAAGCATCGGGTAAACAAATAATATAATTTTTATAGTCTTAAAATGAGTATAAAAATATATTAGGATAATTCTTGGAAGTGTCGGATCAAATATTCAAAATAAATGATTATGCGATAGCGTTTATTTAATAGGAAAAATATACGTAAATGAAAAATGCAAACCCATGCATGAACTAATATGATGATGATGTTACTAATGATATGTAGACTAATTCTAGTGTATATGAAGTGTCCTCAATCATTTTTCATGAATACGCAGCTAAACCATTACAGTTAAACGAATTTGATACTCGTAAACCTAGTTTATGAAAAATGATGAATAGTGAATCATGAATAGTGATTTTTCTCCGGGAATGAATAGTGTTTCATGAATATTAAAATTTTGAAATAACTTCTCAAAATATCATATCGACTTCAAAAACGATGAATAGTAAAATGATGAATAGTGACCGATGAATAATAAATTCCCGCAATGAATATTAAATTTGAGAAATGACTTGAAATTACGAGTTGTCACAAAGGTAGGGAAACAAAGGGTTTTGTTGGATAGGCGATATTTAGTGGTGGCGAGTCAAAAATATTATGTTACAAGCATGAAAATCGCGGCGTTGCTAAGCCAAGACTCGACTCACTAACTCTAGATAACTTGAAACAAACAACCATAAATTTAAAGATAGATGTATGATGGTAATCCGTATGTTTCTCTTCAATTTTTTTTTTTTTTTTTTTGTGTGCATACATTTTTACTCTACCATCCTCTATGGTAACATCAAAATATAAGGAATTTATTGGAGCATCCCTACACTTGAGTTTTTATTTCTCTAACACTAATTGACAAAAACACTTAGAGTATTTAATTACGTAGTAAAAAGGAATTTGAATTTAACGTTCTTTCCCGTTACTCCATAAAATATTACTTTTACCCATGAGTCCCAATCATCCCAAAAATGTGTACAAAAGAAATGACTCGACTTAGCAACCATGCAAGTAACTAGATATTTGAACTAAGGGTTTAGTAATGATAACCATAATTCACTGAAGGTGAGTGCATACAAGGTAGTCTAAGGCGATTTGGGAGTACATTTGGGGGTGAATTGTAAACAATGCTCTTCATTGATATTCCGGAAAACCAAACATCACGAGAACCGCGAAAAGGATAGGCTCTGAGGGGTTAACTAGGGGTATCGTGTACTAAAGGTGAGTACATCGCAAGGGTGTGGGGTAATTACTCAACCGATGTGGAAGAAGTATTTATAATACATGTTTCAAACAAGTGTTATCCTAATGCCTCTTATCACTTAGTTATTCCTAACTACACAATGGTAGTCTCACTAGCGATCTTGGAATGCATCACAAAACAAGTTCTAGAATCTATTATACTACCGGTACACTCTCAACATTAAAAGGTGGATGCTTTTATTCCTAAAGATCTAGGGGCGAACCTCACATTTTTTTGGGTGGAATTTGAGTGGTAAACGGTTTTTGTGCTAGTTATATAACTCCTATCCATGCGACGCTTTATTAAGACTAAAGTTTTAAGCACGTACATGTCATAAAAAAATTTAAATTTGGTGGCTAAAATTTCCCTAACAAATATTTCTCATAGATTATTACACAATTTACCAAGGACAAGACAAATAATCAAGGATAAAAATAGTTTCTAAGCTCCCATTTTATTCTCCCTCCCTACACTTAAACTGAACATTGTCCCCAATGTTCATCGAAAGTATCAAAGTTAGGATAAAGGAAGGTAAGTAAAAGAGAAAGAAATTAGTACTCCCCTGATTAGCTCGGTAGGATCCGTGTGAAGTTGCGGTTAAATTCTTTTCCAAGAAGAATGCATACGTGATAAGCTCCATCCAATGTTGTGTTTCTTCTTCTTGCCAAATATAACCTGAACACTTAAGAAAACAAACAAAACCTTCGCGTAAAATCGGCGGTAAAACTATATATGACAAAACTACACTATGATATAATGCTTGTAGAATGGATGTTTGCAGTTTTTCTGGAAAATTAAGCCATGAGAATTTCCAAAAATTTATAATAAGCAAAGAAAACAAAAAATTTTGTATAAGCTATTTTTGCTTGACCTGACGTCATCAGGCTTTAATCCTGACGCCGTCAGGTTGTCATGACAACAACTGGTCTGTTGCGTTTTCCTGGAAAAATTCTGGAAAAATTACATCTTTAAAACCTAGAAAAATTCCTGCAAAACATCCATTATGACTCGATTCAAGCATTTGACTCTAACAAACACACATATACATCAATTTCACTAATTGTAATTCTCATGTTCATGTTCTTTAAAAACGTATGTAATCTTCCCTACACTTATCTTTTTCTAAAATACCTTTATATGTAATTAAGACGAGGTTAAAGAAAAAATAAAGCATTTTCACAAAATCAAACATGAGAATAAACAACAATGAAAAAGATATATGACACACAAACAAGCAAACAATTAAGTATGGGTTGCCTCCCACGAAGCGCTTTTCTTTATTTATGAGTCTTGTAGCTAGACTCGAAGTCGTGCTCCTACATTGTCTCATTTTTCATCCTCAATGAAAATTTTATCATATTGACAAATTAGTCATCTACTCTATACCTAGGTCCTAGGGTGAAACAATCCCTATAGTAGAGCCTCCTTTTCCCCCACATAAAGTTCAAGCCTTTTTCAACATCTTCTTCGCTCTTTTCCTCAATAGCTCTAATGTTATCTCGTTCATAGAGGGATAAAGGGCCATATCCGTTCATCTTCCAAGGCATCCTCTAAGTAATTTCATCATCCCCTTCTACAAATCTAATCGTTCCCTCGAACTTGTTATAGCTTAGTTTAGACTTTTCAACAAATGGTTTTCCTAACACAACTTGGGACAAGCTATAGTCGATGACACATCCTATATCTTCTAGTTACATAAAATCAACTAAGTAGGTGAAGTTTCCTATGAAGACGTGTGCATCCTTAAATCCTCCCACAAAATTGCAAACCCCACCGAGATACTTAGGGTCCCTCCTAATCCTAACTCGCTCATTCATTATGTCATTGTAAATAGCTGATGACATCACATTGATGGGGGAGTCCGTATCTATGTAAGCGTGCTTTACATTCCTATATCCAATCATACAAGGGATCTTGATATTCTAGGGATTTCCTCTCCTAATCTTTGGGCATATTCTAATGATGGGTGATCGAGGATTGTCGATTATGTATTGGTGGTAAGCAACTTATTCCTTAGTGGGGTAACGATTGAAATAGGCACTATTTTCCTCATTCACATTTTCATTTACTAAATCAATACATGAACTATTGCTCATCATGGGGCCAACAATCGAAGCGCTAACCGCTTTTCCAAGAGCATCCTTAATTGTATTCTCAAATAACCTATGCAATCCTTTAATCTCATCGATTTCACTAGTGATTTGGTTGCGAAGAAAGTTGAAGGAATGTTGGTCAAGTGGTTGACTTGGAGTGGGTGGGCAAAACTTAGCAAGGAAACGGGTGGTGAGATCATCCTAACTTGAAATAGATCCCGTGGGAAGACGCCAAAGTCATTTACTAGGTTGGTTCCGTAGAAAGAATTGGAAGAGACGCAAGCACGTGGTCTCCCGTGTGGTAGCATCAAGGTCGATGGAATCAATAATTTTAAGAAAGTCCTTAAGATGCTGATTAGGATCTTCGGAACAAAGTCCCTGGAATGCACATCCGTTTTGCACCAACCGGATGGTGTCGGATCGCAGGGCCGTAGTTTGAGCTTGATCGGGGAGCTCAATGATGTTCCTATAGCCTTGCTGGCTCGGTCCAGAGTATTCACCAAGAGTACAGCCTCTTGGTGGGTCAATTGGTGGTGGGTTATCACCTTCTATGATGAAAAGTGATGGGCTACGAACAAAGTCACGAAGAAAGGGGATAGACTACAAAGAAGCTAAAAATGAGAAAAAATCTTACTTGATAGGAATCAAGCAAGGGAACCTGAACGAGATAAAGATCTAACTAGCTATTCTTTTCCCCGGCAGCAGCGCCAAAAACTTGATGCGCGTATGAAGCGCGTTCGGGGTAAAAGGAACTTCCTTTTCTTCGAGCAAGTTTTTCAACCACCTAGGCAGTGAACCTAATCGTTGTAGTGTAGTATTGGGTAAGCCTCGGTGATTGATATCGTTCTCTATGGGAATAGGAATACTAGCAAGAAATGTATTACGCTAAGGTGGGGGTTGAGGATGATTCCTTTTTATCTTTTATTGGTTTTTTTATAAATCTAAGGTAAATATCTCGGGGTAATTGGTTTCGGGGGTGGTACTTCTACCGATTACTTCTACTTTTCTAATTATCTATTACTACGGGTAGCTATTTCTATTTGATGTGCGCTCATATGATGATAAAAAATGTGTTTACCTAGATATTGTTACTCCCTAGTTATCTTTTATTGGTCGGTTAAATTGTCGCACCTTATCTTAAAGCGTTGTATTCCTAAGGTCGTAGGGAATGCGTGTGCCCTAACTCTTTGAGGTTACCTTTGGGTTTAGCCTACGAAATCCGCAAGTCCTTAAACTATTTCATTCATAAGCCTCACTTTCGCAAAGAATACTCAAGCATTAAACACAACGATTGATGCCTAGTTGCACTCCTAAGCCAATTACAATTAAGATAAGAAACAACTAATAATAATCAATAACTAGGTTTCATAGATCTAAGCAAACAAATAAGAAATTTAGCTAGACATGTTAAACAAGCAAGCATACACACAATCAATTGAAGACATAATGATACTTTGGATTAAAATACTTATCTCGATGTGTAAAATAGGGTTTGGGACCCTAAGATACTGTCCAAATTGGACTACAAACGTTTTAGGTTTTTCTCTCCAAAAGTCTACTTCTTTAAATGCAGAAAAATCGAATTCTATATATAGATTTACAAGTGCGACGCCGTCACCTTATAGGTGGGATGCTATCAGCTCGCCGTCATTAGGGTTTTTGTCTTGGCCAAGTCATCGATGGGACGGCGTCTTGGTTCTGGATCTGGGCCATCTGAGATGCAAAGTCTGAGTGAGCCGTCTGGTGCATCGATGGGACGGCGTCTTGGTTCTTCAAATCCTGACGCTGTCAGGTTGTACGAACAAAAATTCCACTGAGCCGTCTGGTGCATGTTTTTATCAAGTCTCTATAGAGGGACGGCGTCGCCCTTTGATTGGGACGCCGTCGGGTTAAGTTTTCCATTTTCTTCATGTATTCACTCCTTTTCTTCCAAATGTGCATCATTCCAGCATTTTGCTTCCAAGAGATACAAAAAGTAAAAAGGAACAAAATTAAGCAGTAACGGATATAAAAGTGGTCGATTAAGGGCTTAAATGACCCTTTAAAAGTGTACGTTTATATCCTTATCATGAGGCAAAACTATATTAAGTAAGCCTCAAAACTACTCATTATTTACAATAACTCCTCGTTAATATTCTCATTGAAAAGACCGTATACAACTGATGCAGCAGATGTAAGACCTCCGAAAGAAGTTTTACAATCCTCCTAGGCAGTACACTTAACCGTTTTAGTCTAGTATAGGTAAGACTCGTGCGATTGATCATTCTCTAAGGGAATAGTGTTGGGAAGGTCGAGATGTATGACGAATAGGTCTAAGGTGAAGGATATTTCTTTTTGTATTTTTAAATTTTATGAAAGCAATTAAATTCTCGTAATTGGATTTGGGTTTTTGATTATCAACTTCTTAAAATTACTAATTAAAACTTGAATTAAACTAAATTGCAAGTAAATTTAATCAGATTCTTATGATAGGTAAAAGCGTGTTTCCTTAGATTTCACTACTCCCTAGTTATTTGCTATTGATAAGTCGAATTGTCACATCCTTGTTTAATTAGCATGTTGTATTGCATTTTTCATGGGGAGGTGTGAAATGCCCTAACTCTATGAATGTAGTGATCTCCTCTAGAAACCGGGATCGCCAATTAACCTGAGTTATCTCCCCCAAATATCCTATTATCAATAATCGCAATTCACGCAATAAACACAACGAAAAGTATATTAGTGCAGTCTTGGACGTGAATACATTGTTTAGGATGTTCAAGCTTGCAACACTAAGGAAGAAGCAAGTTTTGCTAACCTAACGTGTAACGACCACTTAAACAAGGGACGATAATCAATACTTAACAACTAGGTTCCATTAGATCTAAGCAAACACTGTATTAAAATTAGCTATACATGTAAAAGATAAAGAAACAAGTAATCATAATTAAACATGACTTAAACATAATGATAGAAGTAATTAAAAGACTTATCTCTTAATGAATGAGGGTGTTAAAACCCTAAAGTTAATGTAAAAACCTGATAAACTTGTACACAAAATTTCCTCTCCAAGTGTGCACACTTAATGCAGAAAATTCTAAAACTATATATAGGATTTTAGACGCGACGGCGTCACTTTATAACTGTGATGTCGTCAAGTCACCTTCATTAGGGTTTCGTCTCTTCCAAGTCAGCCTTATGACCGGGTCACTTTGTAACTTCAAACGCCGTCCAGAATGCTCTGAAGTCATCCATATTTGATTTTTCCAAGCCATCACGTTATAATGTCCACAGAAAACTCTAGCTCTCTTAACAAGTGACGGCGTCACTTATTACTTCTTCAATTTTCCACTGAGCCGTCTCTAGTAAAATCTGGGTTGTTTTGGTATTTTCATTTGCATGTGACGGCGTCAACTTGTAGGTTGTGATGCTGTCTGGCTCTCTTTTCCATACTTTTCATGACTTGGTCATTTTATTCACATTTTCATAACTTTTGGTCCAAATATGCATGATTTCTAGATTTTGCTTTTAAAGTACCTAAAAATTAAAAAAGAACGAATTTAGGAAATATTTGATCATAAATACATTAGTTTAGGGCTTAAATGACCCGCTAAAAAGATACGTTTTAAATCCTTATCAACTATCCCTACACTTGAGATTTGCTTGTCCTCAAGAAAATTTGCTTTTATCTAATCAATTTAAAGGTTACTGGTCATTTAACGTTGGTTTAAAATAGTTTACAATAAATACAAGCTCTACAATAGTCATAACAAGCACATAAACTATATACTAGCACCTCACATAAAATGTTTAGATTTTCTCATCTCTCGGGTGTATAATGAATATAACATGTATGGAAATGGAAGATAATACTCTCTACCTATCATAGCACATAGATTAGCATAGGCTTGAGAATAGATAAAACCTCCACCGCTATGGCGTAAGCACCTCAGATACACTATCAAAGAGGGCTTTTAAAGGGTTGTAATGTTAGGTGTAAGGGTATGGAAAAACATGGGTTTGTTGGATATGGGGAATTTTACCGGTGGCAAGTCAAAAATATAAGCTAATTACATGTAAAATGAGGCGTTGCTAAGCCATCGACTCACTAAACTAACTCTTTTTGTATTTTTCTTGACATTTTCATGACTTAAACATAAACAAAATATAAAGGATAGAGGTGGGAAATTAGCCCGTATGTTTTTTCTATTTTTCTTTTTTCTTTCTTTTTCATTTTTCAATTTTTTCAAACACTCTTACTCTACCATCCGCAAAACATAACATCATAGCAAATGAATATATAGTAGCATCCCTACACTTGAGTTTTTATTAGACTAAACTAATGACCCGCTTCTTTTGTCCATTGAAAATCACTCTTTTTTGTACACTTCTTGAGTGCTTGAAATCTTCCTCCACTTCATATTTATTTCTCTTAATCTTTTAAAGGTTTCCCATATGTCCCTTAATATTTATTCCTCCAAGCGGCTTTTGATTACCAGGTCATCAACATACACTTCTAGATTTCTACAGATTTGCTTGTGGAAAGCCTTCTCTACCAGTCGCTGGTATGTTGCTCCTGCATTCTTTAGTCAGAACGGCATTTTGGTATAACAGAATATCCCCTGACTTGTAGTGAATGTTGTTTTTTCCTCATCTTCCTTTGCCATTTGTATCTGGTGATAGCCCTTATATGCGTCCAGGAAGCATTTGAAGGGATATTCGCAGAGTGATTCGACTTTCCAATTTATTTCCGGCAATGGGTAGCCATCCTTTGGGCATGCTTTGTTGAGGTATTTGAATTCTACGCACATCCTCCAACTTCCGTGATGCTTTGTTACCATCACAGGGTTGGCCAACCAGCTGTGGTAATGTACTTCTTTCATGATTCCTGCGTTCACGAGCTTTTCCACCTCCTCTTGGATTGCCCTATTTCTCTCTGGTTCTTGGCCTCTTTTCTTTTGTCCTATTGGGATATATCCCTCACGTATATTTAAGTTTTGCTCTGCTATGTACCTTGGAATGCCCGTCATATCCACTGGACACCAGGTGAATATGTCTAGGTTCTGCTTCAGTAGGTCGCACAGACTCTTACGTCCTTCCATTAATAAGGTGGATCCAATGGCTATGGTTTGCTCTGGATGCTCTGGCTGTATTGCTATGTGTATTCATTGCTCTACTGGTTGATTTTCTGCTGTGGCTTGCGGTACTGGTTCGGAAACCATTGTGCATTCTAATGAAACAATTCGGTTGCTTCATAATGTGAGCACTCCTCCTTCTACCGGGATTTTTACCATTCCATGTGTTGTTGAAGGTACCGCTTGAAATTTTCGTACCCATGGCCTTCGAATAATCCCATTATATGGCGACTGGGATCTCACGATTACAAAGTTCATCCACGCTTATGCTGAGTGCTCTTCATCACCGACTTTAGTTAGCAATGATATTTTTCCTATCGGCCATATTACCTCTCCGCTGAACCCAATAAGGGGGGGGGGTGTGGCATGTATCATTTGCTTTCTTATTTCGGGCCGGAGCCTTTCAAAATAGAGTTCCTATAGGATTTCCGAAGCGGAACCTCCATTAATGTACATGCGGTGTATGAAATGCCCCTCGATTTCTGCTTTAATAATCATTGGCCCGTCATTTCCTTCTTCCTCAGTTAGTGACATGAATGAGATATTCGGTTAGGAGAGATGCTTTATGAAATCCTTTGTCGCTTCACTCCTTGCTGGGTTTGCACCATTAGGATTGCAAGAGGTTTATCCTTTCCAGATGTTTCTCCTTTTTTGGGTGTCTTGGATTGATCCTTTCTGCTGCTTTGTTTTAGTTCCTTTATTACATTTGATAGCTTCCCAGTTCTTAGCAATTCTTCCATTTTTCTTTTCAGATGCATGCACTCATCTTTATTATGTCCTACCTCTCCGTGTAACTCACAATATTTGTTAGCGTTTCTTTTTTTGATCGGTGTGATCATTGGTGGAGGAGTTTTGAATTTTGCTTTTTCCAACACTAATATTTCCTTTGGTGTCTTGGAGAGGAGAGTGAACCTATCTTGCTTCCTTTCCATCCTGAGCTGGTTTTTGTATCCCTTTTTGAAGCCTTGTTTCTGCCTAGGTTCGTGTAGCTTCCATGGCACCTGGGGAAATGATCTCTTCTTTTCGTGATTGCCTGCGACCAATTCTCTTTGTAGGAAGGATGCGGTTACCCTCATCATTTCATCTACCTACTTGGGTATTTTATCATGTAAGCGCTTAATTAGCTCATGATTAGTAATCTTGTGCATGAAACTAGAGATTTTCATGACTTCTGGGGCTCCTTTGACATCCCTGCTCTCTGCCTTGAATCTCTTCACGAAGTCCTCCGTAGTTTCTCCATCTTTCTGTTTGATGTGGTGAAGTTCTACAAGATCCTTTATGCGTTTCTTTTTGGATCCAGACCTCCAATATTCACCTACGCTATCTTCACTTTCAGAAAATCAACCAGTCCTCCGCGAGTATACCCGGCTGCCTTTACGTCTTCCAGAATAAGGTTCTGTTCTCCGCGAATAGGAGCTATGGTAAACACTTTCCTCCTCTTTTTGAGAGTCGCGATGACTGGGTTTCTTTAGATCTCTGGAGTACACAAAGACACTTTTTGCCTTATCTCCTAGCCTATGAAACACATCCTTGTGCATTCTTTTGAACACCTCTTTTCTTTTAGCATTCTTTTTTTTTGGTGACCTAGATCGACTACGCCTTGGCTCAGAGCCTTCTCGTGCGTTCCGGCGCTTTCGAGATTCGATCTTTTTCCTCAAATCTCTTCTTCTAGTCGGTCTTCCTGACTCGGAGTGTTGCGATGCTTTACGGAAGTCTAGCCGAGTTTTTAGTGCCTTTATAGCTTTGGCCCTTTCTTCTTGCTTCCGAACTTTCTTTGTCACAGTCGACAGGATCTGGTCATAGTACTTGTCACAGTACTCCTTGACGGCTGCGTTGGACGCAGGCCCTTCAAATTCCGCCAGAGTTGCATTGTTTCCTTTGCCCACCGTGTTCCGTACTGTGGATACGAGAGCGGGGGTTGGTTCGTACCGAGTGCCTACGGTGAGCATTTTTCAAGAACGCAGTTGTGTACTGGGTCCCACGGATGGCGCCAACTTGTGAGTACAAAAAGTGTGACGGGTTATGATGGGTATTAGTGTTGCTTGTTGGATTGGGCTAACAAGCTGTTGGTGGGCTGATCTTTTACTAATCCAAGTAATTTAATTGAATCTCTACACAAGAAAGAGTAAACCGTTAGCCTTACCATGGGGACGGATAACACGATTAGACTCCGACGTGAGAGTAAGTACACATTCTTGTCAGAGAAATGAGATTATGTGTGTATTATTATGAGAGAAAAAGTTGTACCTTGTATGGGGATTAGAGCCCGTTTTATAGGCAAGGTTTACCGCTAGGGTTTCCTGATTACGCGCATATAAGAGTTAGCTGCCGGAGTCAGACCCTTGTCGGAAAAGGTCCCATGGTAATCGCGGATGCAGACACATGATACCTTTCGAGGCCGGAGGTTCAGTCCACTATGTATCCTGTGTGCGTCTTTTAGTCTAGACTATAGCCAATTTCGTTATTGCGCTTACTGTTGGTCCAGTGTTCGTAGTTGTTCTCGTTATTGGGCCTGGGCCCAGTATGTGTATAGCACAAATTAGGCACACTAGGCCTGCTATACGTGCTATACGTCATCAACTTCATAGATTGTTTTTGTAGACTTTATTTGGATAGTAATTGCTTGGCTATGATGATTCTGTCACACGGTGAGTCATAATTTTGGTGTGGCAAAAACTCGAAGGTATAAAATACAACCGTATTTTGTAGCCAATATGATATCTGGGTAAAGGCATAAAGATTCTGAGTCCAATTAACTTTTCATTTGATTTTATATATTTATTTAGTTACTGCTTAAAGGGATGTGGTTGAATTTAATGTATGAACTGAGATGTGTTATAGATGTGTGTATCTATTAATGGATATGTGGATGTGTGTATCTATTAGTGGATTTGTGGGATGTTTTCGTATTGTGGGTTTGAACCCAGCTGTCTTTGAATCTATGGTTTCTTGTGGTGGTTTCTATACTACTTGCTTAGCTATGATGATTCAGTCACCCGGTGAGTCATTATGTTGGCGTGGCAAAAATTAGATGTCATATATAAGTTGTGTTCATAAGTGTATAAATTGTATATGAGTTGTGGTCATAAACTGTGTAAGAAAACAATGTTCACACACTATTACTGTTCATAAGCTCAATATTCTGTTCATAAGAGAATTAATAAAAAAAATCCCACGTGTTTCATATTCCTCTAACTAGATTCCACTATCTATTGATTTGTGCATTACATGTCCTCAAACTAAACCCTTTCAACAATGACTAACCCATGTTCATTCTCAATGGCAACTGTAATCAATCTATTATCAAAATCAAGTTGTGTATAAGTTGTGCTCATAAGTCCTTAAATTGTGGTCATAAGCTGTGTATAAGTTGATGTCATTAGTGTTGATTTCATAAGTGCAATAAGCTGTGTTTTATTTGGTTGTGATGATCTTACAAGTTTGTTGTTTTGTAGCACAAATGGAAGGATGGTTGATGAGTGTCTAAATACTCATCATTTTTATACTGTTAGAATGCCAAAAATATCTGAAAACACTCAGAAATGCATCAAAATGATGAAAATATCACAAACAAGTGTTTTATATGTTTAAAATGCAAAAACATCAAAATCTGATGAAAAACGTACCAAGTTTTCATAATTGGCAGTTTTAGTCCCCCAAGTTATAAAAGTTGTCAAAATTAGTCCCTGGTAATTCAAAAACTTGTAAAATATCATTTTAGGTCCTTGGGATTCACAAGTTGTCAAATCAAACCTTTTGAAGTTTAAAAATCACAAAATGACAACTTTAGTCCCTCAAGT
>OU343220.1:1503093-1548670 GCA_910596185.1 Chrysanthemum makinoi
GGAATTGATAATCAAAAGACACAATACGTATGTTTTAACTTAATTGTTATACATAAAAGCTGAAATTACAACATTTTAATTTAAACTACAACATTTACTTAAAAAAAACAACATAAAGGAAAAAAAAACTTAAAACTAACTAACTCCTTTCTCTTCTCCTCTTTCTTCTTTTTATACTCCAATCAACTCCCCACTTGTTTCTGAGCTTTTCCCACATCTATTTGAGACCCTTGGATCACTTTAGGCAATCTTGGCCATTCATCCATTTTGGCGGGAAATTGTTTTATCCAGTGGGTGGTTGAGTGAGGGGGAGGGTGAAGCAATAAATGAATCTTGTATGTAGTTGAGGATGAGGGGACAATGAGGAGTGCTAGTGAGCTGGGGGAATGGTTGATTGAGTGTTGCAGGGCTATGGCAGGGAAGAAAGAAGGAGATAAGGTTTTTGGCGCATGTTGTGTATTTGACCAGAGATTGACTTGGGTTAATAATAATAGAAGGGGGTCAAAAAGGCAAAGGGTCCAAAGGGTAATAAGGCAGGGGTCATAATTAGGTATTGACAAGTCCAAAGGTTTAATAAAGGCTTATAATGACAAGGGACTATTGTGCAATTTCTGAATTTGCAAGGACCTTTTCTGCCAATTCTGAAAAGTTGCTCCAAGGACTAAAAGTGACAATCTCAAAAAGTACAAGGACCAATCTTGCCATTTTCAAATTTCCAGGGGCCATTTTTGCCAAATTTCAAACTTGAAGGACCAAACTTGTAATTTTCTCAAACTTTTGATGTTTTTCACCAAAGGACTAATTTTGACAAGTTATGATTTTAAAAGGACCTTTGGTGATTTTTTCTTTTGAATTTAGGACTCAGGGACTATTTTTGACAATTTTAGAAACTTAGGGGACTGAAACTGCCAATTATGCAAACTTAGCTCATTTTTCATCTGATTTTAAAAATTTTGCATCTGAAACATATAAAATGCAATTTTGAGATATTTTCAGTATTTTGATGCATTGAGAGCATTTTAGACGTTTTGCGCTCGTGATTGACCAAAATGATGAGTATTTACACACTCATCAATATGTCATCGATGCGTTACTTGCTTTGTTCTCCTCTGTTATCTGTTCTTTCTGGATATCTGTGTGAAACTATAGATTGCTACGTATGCCTTAAACTCGTTCGTCCCTGTGTGCCCCTGCGACTTCAATTTTTGGGGACGAAAATTTTCTTTTAGAGGGGAAGAGTTGTAAAACCCTGAAATTCGTAAACACTTTAAATGACCATAATGCCCTTTAATCCATAATTATGAAGCGAGCTCGTTAAGTACGTTAAGTACGTTAAATATGTAATTTGTAAATGATTTATTCAAGACATTGATAATAATAAAAACTTACACTTATATAACAAAATAAAGGTAACACCATATTAAGTCTAATGGATTAGATAAATGCATTTAAATTAATGTAACATTCTATTATTGGCAAGTGAATAATTTGATTGTTTTGGTCTTCCGTATTAAACCCCCCCCCTTATTTCAGCCATATGAAATGCCTAAACACAATCACCATTTAATTCTCCCTTAACATTTACCACTTACCACTTCAAATAAAAAAACGAAAACCCTAATACTTCTCTACCAAAGTGATGGCAAACACTCCCTTCTTCTCCATTATTCTGTCGACAACAAGGAGTCTAAGGAAGGTTCAAAATCACCATGAAGCTGCCGCCATCGAGGTTGATTCAAGGAGTTTTAGTCGTAGGTTTTAGGGTGCTACTGGTCGTAGGTTTCTAAGGCAAAAAGGAGACTTTGGGTGATTTGTTTTGGGCTCGTTTCCTTCTTCTTTCACGCTACAAGGTAACACATATCATCATGTCTTTTTCGTCTTTGCTTCCTGATCTGGTCGTGAGTTTGGTTCTCCATGCGCACACATCTATACGATAATACATGTCTCATTTAATGATAAAAACAAGGTCACATAAAATCATGTTTAAACTTTATGCTTGTTGAATAAAGGGATGCGTAAAGACTTGTTTGAATCTGATCTTTGAACCTATCGACATATCTATTTCCTTGTTATTGTCAAGCCTAAATGAATCAAAAACTTGTGTATACACTTGGTGTTAATAGGATCGAATGGTACAAAGTTTAGAGTTTCGTTTTGTTAAGTAGAAGAGGCGCATGAAATCTGTTTTGGGAGGGGTATATGTCATGAAAAATTAAAGGAATCACTCAAGGGTCACATAAACTTGTACTAATCGAAATATTATGGCTTATAACGTAAACTGAATTCATGTTTAAAACCTAGGGCTCAAATTATGTACGTATATACGATTTATATAAAGTAAATGTTAGACTTGTAAATAATTGAAACTTGGGGGTTTGATATGTTAACATGTTAAATAAAGGGCTAAAATAAGTAAAATGGGTAAAGTTGATATATTTACACTTAAGACCCTACACTTTGTAATATTTACACTTTAGACCCTAAACTTGTGTAACTTGGCATAAATGATCCTTAAAGTATAATAATACTCATTTAACCTGATATGTCCTTAAATGCATCATAAATGGAAAGTTACTAAAAGTGGAAACCTGCTAAAAATAGAAAGCCGTCTAAAATGAGTAATCTGATCTTAATAAGCGTTATCTAATTTATAGGTTTCGGGCGGTGAGATTGATTCATCGTGTGACCGTACTTCCTATTTTGCTTGCTTCGAATGAGGTACAGATATTCTATCCCTTTTCAGTAGGGGTTTCTCATGACTTTCTGATCCTTTGACTTTGTTCGCTTATGATATTTCATTGCTATGATTTCCTTTGCTATTGACCCTCTGATATTGAACCTTTGATATGGACCTTCTGATTATGAGCTTATGCTATGAACCTTTGGTATTGAACCATTGCTATTGACCCCTCTATTACTGAACCTCTGTTATTGAACCATTGTTACTGAACCTATGATATTGAACCTATGTTACTGAACCTTTGATATTAGACTTTGATATTAGATTATTGCTATGAACCTTTGAATTGTGGACTACTGATATTGAACCTCTAATATATTGCTACACCGTGGACCTTTGTCTGACCCTTCAGATTGATACCTGAGCCAAATATTGTTATCCTAGCCATGAAGGTAACACGGCTATGTCATTGATGCACCAATGGCATGACTCCAGTGTGGATGAGTGATGTTCCACACCGTGCCCATATTGTATTGATTATGCGTGCTTCAGGTATATTGTATGGCCACTATTGTTCTGTAGGGGGCGTATGGATGCATCCTAGATTTGTACTGTATTGTTATTGATATTGATTGATCTGTTCTGGTGATGTGGTGCGTGTGTGCAATACACCCCCTCAGAATCTGGGAGCTAGCTACTCCATTGGTTACTTAATTCCATATCTTTATTTAACGTGGTATTAGAAAAAAAAGGATAATTATAATGAAAAATCATTAAAAGGTTTTCCAGGAGCCTTACTCGAGTTGTACTAGAGGCATCGAAGTGTTACTTGACGTTAACCGATGTGATCACTCTATTAAGATATATCCAAGTGGAAGCTGTTGGTTTTATGGATATAAATTATTATACGTGAGTTAGGATCGAACTCGAGACCACGGGATTGCACACTTTGCGTATAAGAATTAAAGTTAATTATTAAATGTAAATGTTATATTTATTTATTAATTAAACGAAATAATTATAACGGATGTTAAGTAATTAAGTGTAATGGACTAACGGTCGTTAAATGTAATTGGAAAGGACTAGATTGCAAATTACTATAGGGAAGGTTCCGGAATCCCCTTGGGATTACATAACCGATTGGCTAGGGGGTTATCCCAACCCAACCTAAACTCAAAGTTGTTCTCCAAGTTTAGTTAAGTATATATACAAGGCTAGGGGTCTTGTGTTTTGCATCTCTTGTACTCATTAGCTAAAACCAAAAGTGTTTGTGAGTGTTTTTGCTAAAACCGATCATGCACCCTCCCTAGGGGATCGATCACCATCTTTTCCAACTCAAATTGTTTTGTTTAATTAAAACTAGCATTCCTTTAATTCGGTATATGATGCAGGTTTTACTGACCAGGTTTTAATATTTATATAGTCTCGTTATACCTATGGTCTACCCTAATGCAATAACGGGCAGTGTACCCGGTCGTGTGTAGTGTAGTAATCGGTAAAACAGAGGTCGTCCCAAGAGCTATGTGTGTTGAATTATTACTAAGTCTAGGTGTCACAGTTTTTAATATGATTTTGATAAGGAATTAATTAATTAACTACTAAAGCAGATAAAAGCAAATAAAGGCAACGGTTTAATCAATAGAGGAGAGTGGTGCTAACCTAGTTATTCCTCCTAGCTAGTTATGTCTACATCTACTTACTTCCAATTACTTCAGGTGGGGTCAAAGTAGAGAGGACAACATTTGGTCAATTCGCCCTATCAGCGAAGATGCCACCACAGGAGAAGATAGGTGTCCCCTCATAAGTCCTGTTGTTCCTGGTCCCCTAAGACGAGTCATTAAGTACCGCTACATGCTAGATTTATAATAGTGAGTGCGTTATCAACTTAAACACTCACCCCCTAATTCTTAAGTTTATCCAAACGGTAGGTGATCAGTTGGTCAAATCGCACAAGTAGAAAGGGTCGTCAGTTGGTCATATCTTACCCTTCCCTCGCCTGTCTACTCACTTATGGTCAGTTGGTCATATCTCCTAAGCAACTAGCTTCTACCGCCATTCAAAACTATCAAAACAAGGGTAGCTACCAGTAAACTATGCATGCATACACTTAGAAATAATTATACGGAAGTAATGTAAACTCAAACAAAACAATTAAGGAATCATAACTAGGCCAGCACCAAGAGGTGCTTAGCCGCTCATATTAACTATACAAATCAATTCAATATTAAAGTTAAGAAATACATGAATCAAAGAAAAAGATAAAATGCTAATGCTTATCGATATGGGAGTGATTTCTCCCTTGGAGATAGCCAGATGTCCTTTAGACCTGGCTTCTTTCCCACGGCTTTAGTTGTGATGTGTGGAATGGGATGCATTGAAATGCTGGAAATCGTGGGGTATTTATAGACCAGATATGGGTTACGGCGTAACTAATATAAGACTTACGCCTTAATCTTCAATTCCTTCAGATTTTGCACTAGACTGCTGGTTACGGCGTAACCTTATGAGTGGTTACGCTTATCTTTAATATTACTTGGTTACGTACCAGTAGTTGGTGAAATAGTTACATAGAGTTCTCAGCGGCGGAACCTCATTTGACCTAATATACATACGTCGTAGTCTTTGGGGAGAGTTACGCCGTAACCTTCTGATGAGTTGGTTTTCTTAGTCACGCTTTAGTTACGGCGGAATATGAGAGATGAGTTACGCCGTAACTTCTTCAAAGTCAGCATACTATGATAAATGTTTTGATATTTCTCCAATCCGCATCTCTTTAGCTCCAATGCTCGTAATTTACCTGAAAGTGGAAAGCAATGGAAAAAAAACATAAATCCATATAAATGATATAAATTACAAGCATTGTCAGGGGAAATTGACACTTAATATTCAGGACTATTTGATGTTATCAAATATCCCCCCACTTGAACTCTACTTGCCCTCAAGTAGACCTTATTAGAAAGATTTCTAAAAAGATATCTCCCATAACCTGGAAAATATAAGTTTACAAATCCCTTATTCTAGAATAAAACAAAGCCGAACACCTCACAAAATGGGAACGAAACACTCAAATCTCTCAAATATTCTAAGTGTCAATTTCGGGGTGATCACTCAATCGCACAGTCATAGCATGTATTCTATCATAAGCTTGGCGGTTACACAAATCTCCACCACTAGAGTTAAGGGCTAAACAATTCTCGAAGGCAATATGGGTAGACACAACAAAGGTTAAGGGATGACTTGTCATTACTAACATTTCACGGCGAAGTTGACAAAATCAATGATACATGACCAAATCCATGGCCAAGAAACCAAAGATTGCTCGTTGCATCACCTAGACACGCTTCATGACTATAGGGTAGGATAAGACATGGGATATATAAATGGTGTAAAATAAAAATCAAGCAGGTAGTCTAAATATATAACCAAGTCATCACCACTTACCGTCCGCCCAAAGTTCATGCTTTGAAGTCAAGAAACCGGATCATGAAATACTAGGTAGATTTGTCATTAGAGGACGTCGTGATGGGCACACTACCTTTTCTCCAACTGTTGGCATAATTACCAACTCCAATCTTCGAATGTGACCGAGGTGGCCTCCTTGATACTAAATCTATAAAGCTCATAATATAGTGCTTATAACATCGCACTTTACAATAACTAAATAACATAACAACTATTTTTTTTTCGAATCACTTTTTTTTGTTTTTTTTTCAACATAACAATAATAACTAAACATAATATCCCTCCACTTGAGATGAATAATGGGAATTCGGGGGGTCTTCAATGATCTTCAGGAATATGTCATCGACGAAAGCGTGATTTCCGAACCTTTCCACTTGAACCTTGAACTTAGGCAAACGATGACTTCCCAATCACAAATAAAGACTACAGGGTAGGCTAAGGTGTGTAGGTGTATCGAAACAATATATTTGGTTAACAAAATGAAAGGAATGGCTCAGATGGTTGTATCTAGGGGTATCTTGCACTAAAGGAGAGTGTAACAAAATGGTTTCACATGGGGGTCGAGAAGTCGAGGTGACTAATCGATAGACACACAATGGTAGGCTATTCGGGTGATAATCCTATAATATTGCCTTCTAAAGCAGAAAAGTTGTTGGATCGATATACTCTGACCAAACTAACTATGTAGCTTGTAAGGGTTTAGCAACCCTGGATAAATCCTAAATTACTAACAATAAAACACTGATATTACTCTATTAAGTATGCGGAAACTACTTCAATGAAGCTAAGAAGAATAACTTTTAAACTTCAAGGATTACATTAAAACTTTGAACCTGATTGATAATGATTCACTAATAACTCTAATATCGTACTTGCATGTAAGTCGTATGTCTAATATTCTCTAATGTTGCGTATCTCTAATGCCAATCTCGGCGTCCTTTTATAGGCATAAGGAGTACCCTAGTCGGTTTACAATTATAATCCTTGTACGACAAGTAATACTAAATCTAATCTATGAATATTCTAGAATTACAAAGCTTTCCATAAACAATATAACATAGCAGTCCTTTAGCTTTGCAGTACTTTGACACAAGCAGTACTTTGACTTTCTTCAGCACTTTGACTTTCTTCAGCACTTTAACTTTCTTCGGCACTTTGACTTTCTTTAGTACTTTTTCTTTTATATCCCAACAATCCTCCCCTAACTTGAATTCTACTTGTTTGATTTCAAGTTCCTTTGTATCTTTATCTTTAACATCTTTGTCTTCAAGGAAAGATTGTGTCTTTATCTTCGGATTTGTCTTGTACTCTTTGTGCTTGTATTATCATCATCAAAGTAATCTTTATAAGCAATCCTTTTCAGCAATCATTATCAGTAACCTTCATCTTTTCAACTTCTCAGTAACATATGGCAAATTGTACATCATATCATAAAGTTTCAGAATATTCTCATCACTTCCAGGTGTGTTAACTCCTGTGAGAGGTGAAACATTGAAAATTTAATGGATTTTGATGTCTCTTTACCAAAGCCATTAACTCTGGAGTAGCCAATGTTTAGGTGTGCAAAACCATGGTACATTGATAACCATATGATTTTTAGCAAATCATCAGCTATCAACGGATTTGATAAGCCTTTACCAATAGCCGTTTACTTTTGGACTAGTTAGTTCTTGCAACCATGGTGAACTAATTACCATATAAATGGTTTTTCAACAGCCTTTACCACAAGCCATTTTTCTTGTGGGCTAGCCAACTCTTCACTATTATAGATATGGTGAGTTGAAAACCATACAATTTTTAGTAAATTGTTAACTAAAAACGGATTTGATAATCACATCAAAGCCGTACCCTCATGATGAGTGAAACTCTTTCTTGTTTATTAAACATGGTGAGTTGATTACCATCAGATGTTGTTCTCAAAACAATTTGTTGCTGTTAATTTTGTGCTTCAAAAAGTATTTTGCACTTTACAAAAATTGCTTATTTATTTTCATTAAAAGACTTTTACTGTTTTTAAGCTGCAAGCAGTACTTTTAGTAAAGTATTCTTTGTCCAGCAGTACTTTGAATAAAGTAATGATTTTTCAAAAATTTATATAATTAAGAACCATACCAATATTTATGCATCATCATCAGCCATAGTGGTCAATTTGATAAACAATTCAATGACCATAAGGGCTGTTTCATTCTTGATGAGTGTGTAAATACTCATCATTTTTAGTCAAATCTGAACTGCAAAACGTCTAAAAATGCTCAGAAATGCATCAAAATACTGAAAATATTCCAAAATGCATTTTATATGTTTTAGATGCAAAATGTTCAAAATCAGATGAAAATGAGCAAAGTTTGCATAATTGGCAGTTTCAGTCCCCCAAGTTTCAAAAGTTGTCAAAAATAGTCCCTGAGCCATAATTTCAAAAGTAAAATCACCAAAGGTCCTTTTAAAATCACAAGTTGTCAAATTTAGTCCTTTGGTGAAATATATAAAAAGTTTGAGAAAATTACAAGTTTAGTCCTTCAACTTTGAATTTTGGCATAATTGGCAGTTCAGATTTGACTAAATTTTGGTCAAATCTGAACTGCCAAAATTGCCATTGTTGTAAAATCTGAAAATCAAGGGACTTAAACTGCCAATTTATTTAGTTTTTAAGCATTTTTAAATAGGATTTAATACAAATAATTAAGAAAAGCTTCAAAAAAATAATTTTTCAATTTTATTAGGTTTAGATAAATATAAAAAGCTAAAAAAGTATTTTTCCATAATTTTCTTAGCTTAATTTGTATTTTCTAGCATTTTAATTAGTTTTAAATAGTTTTAAATTAATAATAAATACATATAAAGTCTTAAAAATATATTTTCAGTTTTAAAATTAGTTTTATCATATTTTAGATTTTTCTAAATCTTAATTTTATTTTTCTAGCTTTATTTCATATTTCCTTGTATTATAAGCTAATATTTAATAGTTAAAATTAGTTTTTAATTAATAATAATTAATTAATTAGTTATAAAAATAATTTTCCTTTTCTCATAATTTTCTTATATAATTAGGATTGTAAAAATGTATTTTTCATATCCGTAGGTATTTTCCTTCTTTATTTTCACGTTTTATTTTGTACGTTTACGTTATTTTTATTTAAACGAAAGTTTTAAGTTTTAAGTTTTAAACGTTCATCACTTTAAAAATAGTGATAGCGTTTATTTAATATCTTTTATCTTTTTAATTTTCTTAATTTGTATTTAAGTCGCTTTATTTTATAAACCTTTTTCAGTAGTGTAATATTCAATCCTAATCTTTTTGGATCATTATCCTTAGTGATCCTTCTATCGTCTGATCAAATGTTTGCACACCATTGAGTCTCCGTGGGACTTAACGACCCGGGAATTCACTATATTCTCCTGGACTTCATTGTATTTGTGTTTAAGCTGTTTTAAGTCTGTTTGACTTGACTGTTTAGCACAGATCAATTCTCCTGCTCAACCTCCATACCATGATCTAGCATTCTGATCATAAGATGTCTTGTTAGTGGATATCTTCTTTCTGCCAGCATGTGAATCATGGTCCCATCTTCTCACTCCAAAACATGCACTCCTTATTCTTCAAAGAATCTCCAACTAGTAATCTCCCAAACTTCTTGGTTATTCCAGATTGCATCAGTGCTTGTTTCTTCTGTATCCCAGATAGTTATAAGATCTCCCAGCAAGACTAAGCCAACTCCAGATGATAGAATATGCTCAAAATATTCTTGCACTAGTTGATACAGGTGAAACAAATCTTCTCTATCTATTATATGCAGTATATCCCATAACAAATTAAATACTCTAAAGCTTTCATCTTCTATATGGAACATAAGATAGTCTCCTTCCTTTGATTCTACAACTTCAAATGTAGACATCTTAGACTTCTTCACTATAACATCTTTAGACTTAGGATGCTCAAAGTCAACAACCCTTAAATAATTCCTCAGCTCATCTGACTGCTCTCAATTGTATCTTCTTTGGTGGCTGTTCATCATCAGTTGTTCTCTTTCTCTTTAAACTTCTTTTTCTTGCATCCTCATTTTTCTTTTCATCATTAAATGGAATAATACCAGCAACTTCCTTTTGATAAGCTTCTCTAACAGCATCATACAAATCTTTCATCTCTAAATATTTCAACTTGTGTAATCCAGTATATCCTCTACCCTTCAGATAAGCCATCATAGTATTCCTTTCCTTAGCAATACTCTGAGGTCTTCTAGGTATAACCGCTGGCTTTTCTGGTAGAACTTCTTCAGCATTCAGTTCAGCTTGTAGCTTTCTAGCAGTTTCTTCATTTTTAGCCACTTCAATAGCTCTTAATTCTGCCAAAGTAAGCTTCTTCTTTTTCTTTGTTTCTACCAGGATACCTTTTCCTTTGTCTTTAGGATCTATCTGTTGAGTTGGTTGAGAAGATTTCAAAACTTGAGGTTGTTCTTCAACTCCAGGGATACTAATACCTCTTGGTCTTGACATCTTGAGCATAATCTGAGCAATGGTTTCATCATCACTTGCAGTATGTTCCTTAGAGGTACCAGCTTCTTCTTCATGTACAACAGTTGAAGGACCAGCTTCTTCATCAAAATTAAAGGTCCGTGGTGTAATGAGCTCTTGCCTAAAAGTTCCTTGAAGAGCAATACCTTGATCACCAGCACCTTGAACATCAGCACCTTGATCACCACTACTTTGTACACCAGTATCTTGAGGCTCAGTACTTTAAATATCAACTTGAGCATCAGAACCTTGAGGCTCAGTACTTTGAGGTTCAACATCTTTATAAGGTTCAGCTTCTGAATATGCATGAGGTTCAGCATCTTCATTCAAATTCTCTTGCTCTAATATCCTCCCCAATTGGAATGAAGGATGCTGGTGAAGCTGCTTGTCCTTAGAATCCTTCTTAAATTTCTTACCTCTCTTCTTCTGAGACTTGACCCACAATCTGTGATGTTGAACTAATGGCCAAACAAATTTCTTCAATCTTCTAAACTTGTTGGTCAACTTCATAAGTTGTGCAGCTTGAGCTTCATATTCTTTATTCAACCTCAATAGCTCCCTTGTCAAAGCATAGTTATCCAGAACCTTACCCTCAGTAGCCATAACTCACTCATCTCCTTCATAAGTTGTGCAGCTTGAGCTTCATATGCTTGAGCTTCATATTGGGAGATGATAGTGGGTTGACCTCTGGTTCTGAATCATCATGCACAATATCTTGTGAAGATGCAGTAGGTTGAGATGCAATACCTTCCATTGAAGCAGTATGTTGAGAAGCAGTACCTTCCCTTAAAACTGAAGGCTCATGATCTTCACTGGAAGCAACTTCATCTCTAACAGCTTGTACTACCTCCATCATGTGAGCAGTTAATGGTGTATCCCTCCCAGAGAACTTTGTCACTCTTTCTAGCCATGAAAGTAAATACTTTTGGTGGAAGTGCTACAACAGGTAGCAAGCTAGAAGATTTAGGGACATCCTTAAGCTGTTTGTTCAAGAATAATTGAACAAATCTCGGGTACATTAAAAACGGTGAACCATTTGAGATATGAGATAGCATACCATCAAGAATCATTCTTGAAAAGTTAAAGGGGTGATTGGTAGCTAATCCCACTAAAGCAGAGGCGATATTTGATCCAAATTGTTCCCATGAAGTACTCTTGGGACTTAAGCAATGAAGCAAAAAATGGACTATATACTTCCATTGAGATATACTTCCATTGAGGACTAAACAAGGGTTTCTTAAAAGTTGTTTCAGTGAGAGACCCTTCATATCCTATATCTCTTAATGTATCCCAAAGCACTTGTTTGTCAGAACGAATAGCCCCTTCTTCATAATCAAACAATAAATCTTCCTTGATTGTGGCTTCACTGACTCTAACTATCTTCCCAGCAACCTTAGCCTGAATATAGGATTCATCATCTTGCATATGAGATCTAGCAGTTGCCCAAAATTGTTGAATCCAGGGTTCAATGATGTCAGGTTCGACCAATAGAGCATAATTGATTGAAGATCCAGTTAGGAAATCAATTATTTCATGAAAAGCGACATTGGATGGTGTCTTGTCTAAGTTAGCAACCATATTGTGCTTACTAACAATGTTACGATTAGCCATTGCTTGTTTTGATATAAGAATTGATGAAATGGCAAAGGTGAATATGATGAGAAAAGTGAGAGATATGGATGGATAAGTATAAAGATAAGAGGGAAAATCGAAGGGTAGTTATTTATAGGTAAGATTTAAAAAATCAAAGCCCAATTAATAAAGTTACCGTTGTTTGAATTTTACCCCTTATTTTGACCGTTGGAACAGTACGTTGACAAGACTACAGTGCTTTCCACATAAGCAATACTTTCAAAGCAGTACTTTCAGAGCAGTATTTTCAGATAAACTCTTAGCAGTACTTTCCATCCTTTTCTTCACTATGGCAAAAACATCAAAAAGCATTGTATTTCCTCCCCTTAAACAATCCATGACACTAACTAACTAGTCCTCCCCTTTATTGTAGCTTAATAGTTAATCATACCAATACTCACCACTAAATGATTGAATCTTGAAACATCAAATCCCTTTGTGAGTAGATCAGCTACATTATCATCTATGTGGACCTTGACAACATTAATGAGCCTATGCTTATAACAATCTCGAATAAAGTGATGCCTAATCTGAATATGCTTGGTCTTGGAATGATAAACAGGATTCTTCACAATGCAAATTGTACTCTCATTGTCAATGTGGATAGGAGTATTCTTAAAATTGAATCCATAATCCAAGAGTTGATTCTGCATCTACAATACTTGTCCACAACAGCTTGCAGCAGCAACATATTATGCTTCAGTAGATGATGTTGCTGCAATGGTTTGTTTCTTACATTGCCATGAAACTAATCTTCTACCAAGATATTGGCATCCTCCAGTGGTTGATCTTCTATCATAATTATCACTTGCATAATCACTGTTTGAAAAGGCTTCCAAGGGAAAAGGTGAATCCTTAAGATACCACAACCCTAACTTAGGTTGCTGTTTGAGATAACTAAAAATCCTCTTGACTGCATTCATATGAGAGACCTTATGTGAGACTTGATATCTTGCACATAAACAAATAGAAAACATGATATCAGGTCTAGATGTAGTTAAGTACATAAGACAACCAATCATTTATATGTAAATCTTGACATCCACAGCTTGTCCATCTTCATCCTTTCCTAATGAGTTGATAGCTTTGATAGGTGTGGTGACTAGTTTGATAGCATCGAAGTTAAACTTCTTAAGGATGTCAGTGATATACTTTTCTTGACTAATGAAGATTCCAACCTTGGATTGTTTAACTTGTAGCCTCAAAAAGAAAGTTAATTCACCCATGGAACTCATTTGAAATTCTTGTTGTATGAGCTGTTCAAATTCTTTCACCATTGACTATTTTGTAGCTCCAAAGATAATATCATCTACATAGACTTGAACAAGCATGATATCCGTTTTGTCTCTCTTGATAAACAAAGTCATATCAATTGCTCCTCTTCTGTAGCCATGCTGTAATAGAAAAGTGGAGAATATCTCATACCAAGCTCTAGGGGCTTGATGAAGACCATATAGAGCCTTAATAACTTTGTAGACTTTGTTTGGATGTGCAGGATCCTCAAATCCAGGAGGCTGCTTCACATAGACTAACTATGTAATTTTGCCATAAAGAAATGCACTCTTGGCATCCATTTGATAAACAGGAAAGCCCATATAAGATGCAAAAGCAAGAAGTAATCTAATGGCTTCAATCCTTGCTACAGGAGCAAACACTTCATCATAGTCCACTCCTTCATCTTGTCTATATGCTTGTGCAACTAATCTTGCTTTGTTCTTGATGACATTCCCTCTTTCATCTCTCTTAACTCTGAAAACCCATCTTGTACCAATGACTTTCTTTCCATCTGGTAGATCACATAGTACCCAAATGTCTTGAAGTTTGAATTGAAGAAGTTCTTCTTGCATGGCTTCAACCCAACTCTCTTTAGTTAATGCTTGAGCTACAGTCTTGGGTTCTTCTTGAGAGATAAAGCAAGTGAATAAACATGTTTTTTGATCCTTATGATTTAGCCTGTTTTGTTTATACACAAAGCTAAGTAAAGCATTATGTAGCTTAGAGAAACCTTTAGCTTTGGTTCTTGTGAGCACTCCAGAAGTAGAAGGTCCAATGATTTGACCAGCAGGGTGATCTTTATGAACTCTTAATGTAAGAGTCTGTGGAACTTCAAGATTATCACCTAAATTTGTGAAATTAGCTCCTTCATTGGAATTTGAGAAAATAACTTCATCATCTAATTCATCATCAGTTTCTTCTAACCCAGGCATGTTTGGATCATTCAAATCATCAGAAGTACTGTCAATTGGTTGAGAAGTACTTTGATCCAAGGTACTGTCATCCAAAGTACTGTGAGAGTAATCTGTAGACTTACCCTTTTTATTTGCTTCTTCATAAGCTCTTCTTTGATCATCCTCATATGATTGTGCTACTGTTTCTTGAAAAAGCATCCTATTAAGCTCATCTTGAAGCGCTTGATCTTCATCAGACAATGTAGATTTTGGTTCATCAGTACTTTTCTCCTTTTCAACAGTTATAGGTTCTTCATCAAGAACAACATCAGGTCTAATATTGGCTCCATGAACAATGTACTGTAAATCTTCTTCTTTGTGAACAACTTGATTTTCTTCTCTGACAGGAACATAGTTCGTAGAAGGAGTCAAAACATCAAGATCAAACATCCAATCAGGACCTTTACCCTTTTGATTTTCTTGATCTTCTAAAAATTCAACATGAAGACAATCTTGAACCTTTTTGGTAACCTTGTTGTACACTCTAAATCCTTTGCTATTTGTGCAGTACCCTAATAAGTATCCTTCATCTGACTTGCCATCAAATTTGCCCAAAGTATCAATGGTATTGAGAATAGTCAGAGGACAACCAAAAGGTTTCACAAAACGTATGTTAGGTTTTTTTCCCATAAGTAACTCATAAGGTGTTGTTGAACCTAGACCTTGATAGATCTTAGAGCACTCGTAGATCGTTAGTAATGCTTATGTAATCACAAACACACTAATAGAAAGTTTTAATTACTTGTATTCTTTAGCGGAAATCAAACACAAATAATAACACAAATAACTAAGAACTCGTTGATCCTCTAGGGATCTTTTAATAATAATTAAACTTGTTTTTCAACTCGTACATAACTCATACTATTGCGTTCCATTTATAGGCAAGGAACCCTAAACCGTTTCCCAAGAAACGTATAAACATAAAACTAAATAAGATATACATTATCACTTCCTAATAAAGCTCGTGCATATCCTAAGTAACTATAAAATACGCGGAATATCTATCTCCGCAGAAACCATCTACACGGTTTTAATACTTCAGTAGAATTACTTCTTCAGCAGAATCCTTGCACTTCAGCAGAATCCATCAGCAGTAAATTCAGCATAATTCATACTTAGCAGAATTCCCAACAATCCTCCCCTAAACTGGAATTTGACTAGGTTAAGTTCTAGTTTCTTGATAGATCTTTAACACTTCAGAACCAGAGGATTGTACTCGAACATCAGCAGCAAAGAACCAATCAATCACATCTCTATGATGGCAAAACTTTGAAAAATCTAGATCTTTGCAGCAACAAATGAAAAAATGTACATCAAAACATAATAGTTTCATACTATTCTCATCACATCCAGGTGTGTTAACTCCTGTGAGAGGTGAATCATTGAAAATAATGGATTTGATGTCTCTTTACCAATAGCCATTACTACTGGAGTAGCCATATGTTTAAGTTCGAAAACTATGGTACACTGATAACCATCTGATTTATTAGCAAATCAGCAACCATAAACGGATTTGAGATGTCTTTACCTGTAGCCGTTTGCTCAGGACTAGTCAATTCTTAGGGGAAAGAATCACCTTTGGTGAATTGAAAACCCAATATGGTATTCCACTGCCTTTACCACAAGCCATATACTTGTGGGCTAGCCAATTCTTGGATTCCAAAAAGGAATAAACCATGGTGAATTGATGACCATACAACCCTCAGCAATTAAGCATGGGTGAGTTGCAGACCCTATGATTTTGAGCAAACCATTACAGCTATCAACAGATTTGATGTGTCTTTACCAAAGCTATACCCTGTGGACTAGCCAACTCTTTGATGTACACAAGGCACAACTAGTGAGTTGATAACCAAAAACAATATACAACAAACCTGCAAGAAAAGTTAGACAAACTCAAGAATATACATAGTTTTTTTTTTTTTTTTTTTTAACTAAGAATAAAACAAAGATACAAATAATACAGGATACCATAATCAAGATGATGCTTGGTGTTGCAGAAGCTGAGTCTTAATCAATCCAATCAATTGTTCAGCATGTAGCATATCATTCCCAACTAGATCTGGAGGAACTTCCAACTTCTTTCTAAGCATTCTTTCCATCAAGGACACAGACAAAGGATAAAGCTTATCAGAGAACATATACACAGTTATCCCACACTCTGTCTCCACCACATGCACACATGACAAAGGATAAAATCTCCAAGACTCAACCTTCCACTTATGTGAATTCTTCTAAAATAGAATACCCTTAACCATATGGAGATTGAGAGTCAAACAGAACTTGAAGATCACCCAACAAGTATAAACCAGAACCCTGTGGTGAATGATTATCATAGTGATTTGTGACTAGGCCATAGAGAGTATGCAAATCTTGCCTATCCACCATATTGAGTATGTCCTTCAAGAAGTTAAACTTCATAGAAGTATTATCCAACATAATGATGGTATTAAGTTGTCCATCAGTCAAAGTCCAAGTAGTCAACACACCATGAGACCCTTCAAGAAAAGCTTTAGCAGATCCTTCTTTAATGAAAGTTGAATCAGCAGCCTTTAGATCCAAAGAACTACCCTTGTTAGACTTATGAACCCTAGATGTGTGCATGCCAGCTGATCTCACAGATCTCCTTAGAGAAATGTGTCTTCTTTTAGACATTCTTTTCTTCCTCCTACCTGGTATATAAATCCCCATAGAGAATGAAGATGGTACCTTCTCAGATTCATCAGGAACATCTTTAGCAGGAATGGAAGAAGTAATTGGAACAGCACCACGCAATGCATACATTTTCTCAAGCACCTCCTTGGCCCTCTTAGCTTTAGCAGCTGCTTGTTCAGCTTTCTTAACCAACTCTGTTCCTTATTTATCAATAGGTGCAACACTAGATGATGCTTCAGAAGAAACAACACGAGGTTCAGCAGAGTGAACCCTTTCAGCTGAATGTATAGCTTCAGTAGATGCTTCAGAAGTAACAACAGGAGAACTCATCTTTGGTGGAACATCATCAAAAGAATCCACAATCTCAACTTTCTTGGTTCTCTTTGCCTTTGGAGCATCTGCACTACCAGCAACCCTCTTCAAGTTAGAAGGTGGTGTAATCTGCTTCATAATCATATGATACATATTATTCAACTCAGAATCATCTAAAGCCCAGACTTGCTTCTTTGATAAACCAGACTGATAAATAGCAATACTCTGGTTATACACCACATTCCTCATATAGAATTTCTTTTGGGCTGCAGTTTGTGTTCTTTCTCTCTTAGCTTGAGCTTTTTGAGCACCAATGGCTTTTCTCTTCGCAGCTGCATCTAGCTTCTTTTGATTCCCAAGAGCCATCATTTGTGCAACAAAGTTGTCACTATCAAAAGCAGCACCTAAGATACTTTGTGCAAGAGTAGGATTGGATGCAGCTTGATGAGTATAAGCATCCCATTGCTCATCAGTAATCTGAGTAGATAGTTCATCAATTTCTCTTTGTCTCTCAGGAGGCAAATTGGTAGTAAACTGAGCTTCAAGCTTTTGAGCCAATGCATGACTCTTCTTCATATCTGCATACTCAGCTAGCATTCTTGCTTGTTCTTGCCTTTCCTGTTCACTCACAAGATCTGAACCAAGCTCTTCATCAATGATTACTCCTTTCTCTTTATCAGCAGACTCCTTAGCAGAATCATCATGAGGAGTATCAACAATAGGAACTTCTGAAGAAACATGTTGAGACAGATCTTCAACAGGTGTAGAAAAGACATCAGCAATAGGATCCAGGTTAAAACTTCTTCCACCAAGAAATACTTCATGATCATCTGCTAAAGGTGTAGGACATGGTGGTTCTTGTAAAGATGTATCTTGACCATGTACAGAACCAACATCCACCATATGTGCATCATCAATATTGTCTTCAGCAATTGTAACATTTTCAACACTTGGTTCCTTTGAAGCTTCAGTGAAATCCCTGTTCAAATACTTTCTTCTCTTTCTTCTAGTAAACTGAATGGGTTCCTTGTTATTTGAAGATTCAACAACAATTGGTGAAGAAACATGAGTCTTTTGAGCCACATCAGCCAAGATTTCAAGTGAACCAAAATGAGTATCCTCTTGCACCTCATCAGAAGAAGCCAGAAACCTCCTTTTGCTACTTTTCCCAAGTTGTTCCTCTAAATCCTTAACCTTTCTCTTCAATCCCACAATCTCACCACCAAGTGTTGATTTAGTCTCATCAAGCTCCTTTTTGAGATCAGCAACCTCTGTCACATACCTGTTCACTAGAGCATATACAGATGTAAGTGTAATAGGGTCCTCTGCTCCACTAGCAGATTGCTCAGTGGTAATTGGAACTTCATTGGACCTTTCAGGAGAAATATGGACATGCTCAATGATAGGAGAGCCTTCATCAAATGACTCCCTAACTGGACTAGGTATGGCCAGTCTATTAAGTTCATGCTCAAACTCATCAGGAGTAACATGAGTAGGTGGTTGACTTGGACTAGGTCTAGGTGAAGGTATAGGTGGAGGTTGGTCAGGAGTAACATGTGATGCTTCAACAGTTGTGGAAGGGCCCTCATCAATGGCAACTGATGGATTACCATCAGCAGTAACTTTGGTAGAGGGTGGATTACCAACAAAATTACCCTCATCAGCAGCCTCATTGCCTTGAGGCAACATAGCTGCTAGCAAAGGATGATGTTCCTCCTCATAATGAGTTTTCATTGAAGCAAACAATTCAGCAGATAAAGCTCCTATGGGACAAAAGACTTGGACTTGGGTTGTAATGCTAAAATATTTGCAAAACCCTAGGGTACATTAAAAACTTATGCTTTTTCCTTTGTATATTTTCAACCATATTATCAAAAATAAACCTAGAAAAGTTATAAGTTAACCCCTGAGAAAGACATACAATACCACATCCCAGTTGAGTAGAAAATTGATCCCATCCTCCTGATTTATTGCTTATGCACTGAAGCAATGTGTGTACCAAAAACCTCCACTTAGGGCAAAGCTTATTCTTGAACCATATATCTGTCCTCATACTCTGGTATCCAATAGCTCTTAGCCCAGCAAGTATCTCCACAGAATTAGAGTGATAGACCCCATTTACATCGTCCAAACGAAGCTGTCTACTTATCAAATCCTCCGTCACAACATACTATGTTCCATCAATCATAGCAACAATCTCTGTGTCACTCCGTTTCATAGCAGATGCCCAAAATTGTGTAACCAATGATTCATATATCACATTTGGAGAGTGCGTTAAATCATAATGAATCTTGGATCGCTTCAAGAACTCCACCATTGGTTCATATAATTCATGACCCTTTGCTTTTCCCAGAAAAGCAACTTTGTTATGATCTTTCTTAAATTGAAGCGCCATTTGACAAATTGTGATAATGGGTTATGATTCACGTAACTGGAAGTGTATGTGAATCGAATGAAGAGGGAATCAATTAATATTAGGCGAAGATATGCGAAGAAGGTATTAGTAGAAGTTACCCAATTTATGGTCAAAAATATTGGAACAAGTTGTTGACCATATCTGACGTGTATAGTAACTTCAACCAAATTCAAATTAACACTTCAGCAGAAAGTATGGTCAATCTGCTGAAGGAGGTGAATCAGCAGAACCAACGCAAATGACCAAGTATCTTTGGTAAATATCTAGAGTTTTATTGTGCCACCCAACTCACATTAATGATCATCAATCCTTGAATCCGTCTATAAAACAATCCCAATGCACAATTAACACACATCAATTACCCCCAATTAACTTCACAAACCCTAATTTCTCCAAAAGCTCCACAATTAGCAACAAGAACCATGTCCACCAAACCAGAAGTAATCAATCTCACTTCCTCCTCATCATCATCATCATCTAGTGAAGATTCAAGCCCATTGTTTTGCTACCCCCATCAAGATGAACCTCGACCCTCAAAATCCCTTTTTCTTCCTTCTTCTGAAGATGATAGTGTGGCGAATCCAAGTGATTCATCTAGGGGTTTTGATGACTCCAAAGAGCGTCTAGAGCCACTCTTCAACAAGAAGAGGACATCACACCCCCAACCTTCACAACCTCAACCTCAACCAAGGCCACGTGCCAGAAGAGAGGTGGTGTTAGCTCTTCCTACTCCATGTTTTGGTGCTTCAACTCATATCGGTAAGGGAAAGGGAAAAAGTAAGATGGAGTGATGCTTTATGGTGGAACGAGTAGATGGAACAACGGAAGATTTCTCATATCACAAATCCATCTACCATATCCACATGCTTCATCTTCATTTTCATCAATCCATCCTTCCCATTTTAATCTTCAGCTTCTTCGTCGTACTGGTCATGCATATCCACCAGCTTTTGTAGTAGACGATAGGAACTAGTATAGGTTTGGTAAATCTTGTATAGAAATGATCTTGTAATTTCATTTGAAGTTGATTGTAAGCTGTAAGCTGTAAACTGTTTCTTGAATGAATGAACAATTTAACTTCAGTACTTCTCTTCAGTAGAAACAAGCTTTAAGCTTACTTGACCATTTTCCAATTAACCAAACTTGGTGAACTTCAACTTATAGATGCATTCTGCAAAACAGACACATAGAAACACACAAAACAAACCAAGACATACAAAACTAAAAGAACATTAGCTGGTTAGTGTTAGCAAACAAAAATATAAACAATAATTTACAAATTTTACAACAATAATCCTCCCCTGAGGCATATGCCTCCTCTGAGACCTATGCCTCCCCTCAAACTTTGCAGTTAAGGGTTAAGCATCCTAATATTGACAACTAGGTGTTGAAACCTAGGTCCATCAAAAGCTTTAGTCAATAAATCTGCCACATTATCATCAGTGTGAATCTTAACCACTTTTATTAAATGTTTTTCATATGCATCTCTTATAAAGTGGTGCCTGATTTCAATATGCTTAGTTCTACTGTGAAAAACTGGATTTTTAACTATGCATATGGTACTTTGATTATCAATAAAAATTGTTGTGTTCATGAAGTTAAACCCACAATCCAATAATTGATTTTGTATCCATAGTACTTGACCACAACAATTGACAGCAGCAACATACTCTGCTTTAGTAGATGAGGTAGCAACAATAGTCTGTTTCTTGCACTGCCAAGAAATCAATCTTTTTCCAAGGAATTGGCAACCTCCAGTTGTGGATCTCCTATCAGATTTGCACCAGCATAATCACTATCACTATATGCTTCCAACTTAAAAGGAGACTCTTTTGGGTACCAAAGTCCTAAAATAGGTTGGCCTTTTAGGTACTTAAAGATCTTTTTGACTTCATTCAGATGGGAAACAAGTGGAGTGACTTGATGTCTAGAACAAACACTCACAGCAAAGGTAATGTCAAGCCTAGAAGCCGTTAAATACATCAATGAACCAATCATAGATCTGTATAAGTGAACATTCACAGCTGGATCTGGTTCAATGTTGTTCTTTGGTTTTGGAGCTTCATAAGGTGTAGTGGCAGTTATGACATTCTCCATACCAAACTTCTTCAAAATGTCCCTCACATATTTATCCTGACTGATAAAAATGCCATCGGATTTCTGCTTAACTTGGAGACCAAAAAAGAAAGTAAGCTCCTCCATAGCACTCATCTGAAACTCTCCCTTCATCAGCTCCTCAAACTCCCTGCACCAAGCTTCTTTAGTAGAGCCAAATATAATGTCATCCACATAAACTTGCACAAGTATGATGTCTGTGGAATTCTTCTTTAGGAAAATTGTTTTGTCAATGGCACCTCTTCTATAACCATGCTTCAGCAGAAATTTTAGGATATTGGATTTCATAAACACATCATATCATAAACAAGTAGGCGTACAAGATTAGTTTTAGATAAAGAAAGTGGGATATTCTAGAAAGAGAAACTCATGGAAGGTTAGATTCCACATGAACATCCAATCCTCTACCTTGCAAGGTAGAGGGTATTTATAGGTTACAAACTAAATGACCTCCTGACGGCCTGTGGATCTGGTATACAGTGGATAAAGACCCGTCCTTCCTCTACGGTGTTGCACTAGACTAAGCTACGCTAATAACTAACTAATAAGTAACACACTAAACGATATGTCTACGAGCTAACTTAAGCTAGATTACATTAGGGGTGACCGATACTTCACAATAGAATTTCCAATTCCTAACAATCTCCCCCTAAGGGAGGTCACCCCATGAAATACAATTTTCATTCTAGCAGTCTATTAATTCTTCATTCTTGAGCTCGTAGACTTTAATACTTCAAAGTAATCAAACATTGTGCTTCCGTGGCGATTTCATCATGGATCAACTATAATGAATATTTCGTGGAGGTTATAGAGCTGATCCACTTCGATGACCTTTGAGCTTTAATAGAGATCATCATCCACAGCTAATCTCAGTATCACCCATTTTTGTGTTGCCAGCATATGTTGTTGTGACAATTGGACCGACATGCTCACATTCTGGATCATGATTTCTTCTTATCAGAGTAGCGGAAACTTTCATTGATTCATGATATTAGCAGCAGCGTAGCAGAAGCATGGAGTGAGAATATCAGAGTCATTGATGCACTAATCATGATTTCTTTTGAAATGAATGTGATGTGTGAGCATGCGGCTATGGATTGACCGCGTCATTCTGATCAGCTGCAAACGTCGGCCGTACCTGCATACAACAGTTAGCAATAAAGCGCACGAAAGTGTCGTCGATCACTTTCGTTGAATTGAGGTACACAGCCAACGGTTCCCCGTTGATCAGTACAAGTACTGCCTGTGATCAGGTATAATTCTGAACAATTTCCTTGACAGGGTTTCGCAGCTGCTCTAGCTGTTCTCAAACCAGAATGTCTCAAAGAAGACAACGTGGAGTGAGTGAACCAGCGATTAGAGATTCACTGATTGGTGAAAAGAGATTTGAAAAACAATCGTGTACCGCACAATAGAAATTGTTTTTGCAATACAACAAAGGTTTTAATGAAAATCAATTATCAATCATAAACACCTTTTATTTTTGAAATATTAGTACACAGTTGATGTGCTAAAGAAAAGAGTTTTTAACCACAACAACCGGTTTTTCAAAGGTATCCGTCAATCCATAACCTGAACCAGGATTGATTCAAAAGATTGAATCGCCTCATTGTTTCTGTTCAGTTGTCACATGGTTGATCTATTGAATAGATCTCACATGCCACCCACCAGGAGCCATCTTCATTGTGAATATGTTTGCATATCACTCAGATGTTCTGGTAATACCACAAGAATAATGCGTAGGACTCATAAGATATAAACTCTCTTTCCACATTGTGTAAAATAGAGAGTCTTCATTGAAAGTGTCCTAATGAGATTTATAGATGCTCTCTTGGCTCTAGACTCAATAGTGCATTTTTGGTTCCTATGCCAGAGACTAGGGAGAGGGTCTCCTTCTTCAATATCAACAAACTTTAAGAGAAAGTTGATAGATTATGTCGATTCCCCGAGAGAATAAAACAAGTTCTTTTAAGAGGAACTTGAGTGGCTTGGGAAGTTGTAGTGCAGTGCATCACTGGGTCCATGATGTCTTGTCTTTAATACCAGTGTTACCTTAGTAACCACCAGTAGCATATGAGTTGAACCCGGTTTCTACCTACAGTTGAATTATTGGAGGGCTATTTCTTTTCACCCTTTTCATATTCATTTCTTTTTCATTCTTCAACCCCTTCAGTGCTTACCGAGACTTCATAACTAGAACCTTGTTGGGTTTATTCCAGTACTAGCCCTGTCTCAGTCCGCACTCTTCCCATATCTCACATTTCTCCTTTTTTCATCATACCTAAGGACTTCTATACTATCTAGTGGATTATCCCTGGGTAGATCCCTCTGGATTTGGCAGATCGTGGGAACGAATACCTAACCACACCATCCTTATAACTCTATACATAAAGTAAAATGGTCGGTCTTTTTGTACAGTTCATTCTTCCATAAAACCAATTGAAAAATCATTTGGAAAATCAAACAAGGTACTTGTGATACTAAATCAAAGCATTTTGTACCTTAATTATTTTGATCATTTAGAAAACCTTCCCCTCAACATGTGCATATGATTAAGAAATTGTTTAGCACATGGAGGCAAGAGGACTTTGAAATATTTTCTTTGATCACAATTTTCATAGAAAAAACCATTTGATTTTCTTAGTAAATTCTCCCCCTCAATATGTGCGTAGAATATTTAAAATCATTTTATCACATAGAGGAAAAAGTTCTTTGACGTACTACCACGATTACCAGACATTTAGAAGCCATTTAACACACAATCAAGGTACCTTATATAAAAACATGGAAATATTTGTACCTTGAAGATTTGAAATTGTTTTGAAATGCTCCCCCTTAATATATGCTTCGAGATTCGAAAATAGTTTAGCACATATTAGAGAGCTAAACATGGAAATCTTTGTACCTTGAAGATTTGAAACATGGAAATCTTTGTACCTTGAAGATTTGAAATTGTTTTGAAATGCTCCCCCTTAATATATGCTTCGAGATTCAAAAATAGTCTAGCACATATTAGAGAGCAGTAGGCACTTTGAGACAAAAATGGTCATCTTCTATCATCTTTCATATTTATATCACATTTTCTCCCCCGATCAAAAATTTCAAATCCTTTGAGATTTTGGATCACAAGTGATTTAAATATGTATGAAACAAAATATTTGTTGGAGAAAATTGTGTCCAGTTTTATATGATCTGAAGTGGAAAACACTGAGGTTCCCTTTTTAGACACAAAGGGAAACCACAATACATAACCTAACACTATTACATGCATTATAGTTGTTCATAGTTTGTACACCACATTTTACACATAAAAATACAAAACAGAAACTACTTTCGAAAGATGTCTTCATTCAGTTCTTTGAAGCAGTTTGTAATGACCTTCACGAAGTCTACCACCAACAAAACTTTCAAGGCTGCGGAAGATCATTCGAGTCTTAAGTATTCGCCTGATCGCAGCAATGAAATCTTCACACCTCTTCAAATACTCATCAGACCAAAATTTTGTTTTGTTCCACGGCTTCAGATCTACTCTGATTTCTTTCACTCTGGAGTTCAATTCTTCTTCGACCATCTTGAGAGTACCATCACTGAATTTGTAGAGCTCGCACAGTCTCATTAGCATGCAAGACCCGTATCTGTCGGTGAAGAGGATGGCTCTAGGGGTGTCAAGAACTTTATAGTCACGATGAAATTCATGTCCTAAGGCATCCCATTGCGCCCTTGTAAGGTTGACCCGAGTCTGGTAGCTTTCCATTCCAAGCTGAAAATCCTCAACCCTTTTTCGAATTACTAAGCCCCTGATCCAAAGGTTGATAGCAGCAAAGAGAGCCTTTTTATCACGGATAGGCAGATGATCAAGATGTCCTTGGAGATTCAAGAGATAGACATCTTCGAAGTCATTTGGAAGCAGATGTTTGAAGTTGTTTTCTTCTATAAAATGATCTTTCTGGTCTGCTCTTCGAAGAACGATCTTCTTAAGATAATCATAGCCATGGATTGGGAAAATCTCTACACCGACAACACTTAGAATTCGCAGCTTGGATCGAACAGCTCTGCGACTCTTATTGGCACCATGTCTATCAATGCATAATTTCTTCTTCTTGAACCACCAATGTGAAATGCCATATGAGGCAGCAATGTTCTACTCTTGTTCTTTATCTACTCAGAATTGATCCGGAACCATCTGTTCAAGACCCTGATCAGAGTAGGTAGCAGCTTTCATCTTTGAAATCGATAAAGCTGGTCTTCTTTCAGTAGAACGAGCACATAGATAGTCCAGGTCATGGTTGAAGAAGAATTCAGACTGAATGGTCATTTTTCCAGGTTCACCACCGAGAGGAAGCGGCTTGTTCACATCGAAACGACTGATCTGCTCACTGACTTGATCATTCAGCATCTTATGGCATTCTTCCATCTGGTATTGGAGCTTATTGGCATCAGAGTGAAAAACTTTGACCATTTCAAAAGCTGGTCCTTCAAGATCCTTTGGAGTGATGGATGAGATTCTCTTCTGTTCACAAAACCACCTAATGAAGCTTCCCATATCACCAGTGAAGTGCAGAAGAGAGTCTTTAGCTGGGACTTCATAGTTATTGGTGATAGTTGATGCCCAGTTGTTATCAGGAATCATCGTGTCAGTCTCTGGGATGGACCATGAAGGTTCTGGAGTATGAGTTCTCTTTTCTGTGAGCTAACTTTGAATCGTGTCTTTTGAAGGTGCCACTCTGGATGGGTTAGAGCGTTCACCTGACACGTATGCATCAAACCAACCATCATCAGATGGCTTGGGGATATGCTTGGTGGATGCATCATCATCATCAGATTCTGACTCTGCCATGACATACGATTCTTCATGAAACACTTGATCTTCAAGAATAGAAGAGAATGTGGATGTGAACCTTGAATCAACCGTGGTCCAAGCCGTAGATTTCTTCTTAGTTCCCTGATCTCCGGATGGACTAGATTGATTGGAAGGTTTTGGTGGTGATGATGGTGGTTGTGTTGGAGCTGCAGAGGTTGTATTAGAGGATCCTCCAGCCCTAGAAGTTCTGGCTCCTCCAGTTGGTGGTGGTGGTGGTGGCTTGGGACCTCCAGACTTAACAGTTGATTTCACCGGAACAGTCTTTCTTTTCTTCTTATCTTCCCTTTCTCGAATATCCTCCACAAACTGCTGATAATTGTCAAGTCTCATCGATTCCTTGAGTGCTTCGTATAATTTCTTATGCGTATCATGTAAATGCTCTCCTACTTCATACATTCTTTTAGAGAGAGCTGATCTCATATCAGAGATTGGCAAGTCTTTGAATCGCTGAAGTAATGGAGCCTTCATTGCCCATTCAACCGCATCTTTAATATCAGCTTCTATTGCCTTTGTAACAATCTCATTGAGGTTAATATTTTCTAGCTTTTTGACACGACTGTCAAGATTATTGAAGGTGATAGGAAAATGCTTCTCAATTGTTGCAATACGTAACATAGCCTCTTCGAGTAATTGCTCAGTAGTTTTAACTGGAGGCGGTGAAGCAGGAGGAGTGGTGGTTTCACTGATGGTGACAACATTTGATGGATCATTAGCGGGTTTGGGTGGTGGAAATACGGTTGTATGAGGCGGTGCTGACATAGGCGGGATGGTTGAAGTGTCTTGCTGTATGTTGACTGTGTACATGGATTCTACTTCCTCTTTCTCATTACCTTGCTTCAGAGTCTCAGTGTCTGATGGTTTGTCATTTATAAACTGATCACCGAAAGAGTAGTCTGTATCAAGATTCTTCAATGAGGATAGAGAATCAATTGACATGTTTGGTTCTTCCAAATGCCTGGTCTCATCAGATCTTGACTCAAGGTTCTCATGTGAGTCTTTCTGCAACTCTTCATCAACATTTTGATCAGACTGGATATCACTTGATGCAGGAGTTTCTTCATGTGCTTTGGATACTTTCTTTTCCAATCCAGATTGTTCTTGAGCTGAAGAAGATTCACTTCTTCTCTTCTGCTCAAATTGAGTGGTAGTTCTTGATGGTGAAGAGGAGAATGTCAGAAGCATGTGAGCGGCTTGTTCGGCATCTACACCAACAATCCCTTTTCCTTTGTCTTGAGTGATTGGAGTTGTATGGCGTGACTCTGGTTCAGGTTCTCTTAACACGATACCTCCAACTGGTGCTCTCACATTCTGACTTTCTAGGCTTTGCTTGATTCCTAGTTGCAGAGCAGCATCATCTTCATCAATCAAACTCGTATAACCCCTCGAAACCTCAGTTTCCTCAACATTTTCTTTTTCCACTTCCTTCTTCTTTCTTTTCTGATTCTGGGTTGTGGTGTCAAAAGGTTGTGACCTTTCACGTCTCCTTTTTGGAAGGGCAGCATATGAAGTCTTTGAAGTCTTTGAGCTAGAAGTCTTTGAGCCAGAAGCATACTTGGCAGTTTTGGGTTGTGGTAGAGTAGGAGAGGCATCAACATTAACACTGGATCTGGAAGCCCTTTTCTTGTACAGTTTGAAGTCATCCGTCCTCTTAATATCGTCAGTGAGAAGAATATCAGGAATTGGCAGTCCAAAGATCTCTTTATCCACACATCTAGCAATATATTTGAGGTTGCCAAGAACAAATTCATCCTTAGCATTATGTAGGGCAGATTCACTCCTAGGGTTGAAGTTGTGAGTCTGTTGCAAGAACTGGATAACAAGCTTCGAAAATATGATGCTAGGAATCACAAGTTTGTTTACTTTCTTTCGACCCTAAGCTTTATTCTGAAAGTTTGTTCTATCGGAGATAAAAATATTCATTGACAGCGAGAATTCTTCCCAAATACGTTCCGAGACATTAACATTCACCCCATTGACTATGCCCCATAGGATTTGCAAGATGGGAATCCTCACTTTATCAAACCCTGTTGTTTTGCCAGATAAGCATAAGTTGAGAATTGTTGTCATTGCTCTCCAGGGTTGATACATGTGTCCGGTGATGATATCAGAAGCCCTTAATATGCCAACTTGATAACCCAAACCAATCAGAAAGACAATTATCTCTTCCGCACTAGGTGGAGGTTCAGATCGTATGGTGGGGTTACAGGGTGTGATTCCTAAGGCCTTGCTGAGAATGTCTAAATTGATCACAAATTCCTTATCGTCCAGCTTGCAGTTATATTGAGCCGTGATTTTTTCCCATTCAATGGTGTTCCAAAATTGTTGTTGGTAAATAGTGGGAATTGTGCATTGTTTGGTTAGAGCACTGAAGAAATTTGTGTTTTAAAGGATATCAATTGACATTCTGAGGATTGGATTTTGTTGCAACTTTTCCATATCAACATAACAGTTACTTTTTCCTATCTCAACCCATTTATCTTTAGGAAGGATTTCATTGTCTGAAAGAACTTTGGGTGGATCAGAGGAAGCAGGGTTCTCAGATGAGGTTGTGTTTGCCATAGAGGATCTATTTATCCACACATACAACAACAACGTTTGAGAGCATGTTAGTTTAGATATGGTTAGTTATGAAACATTGAATGCAACCTCATGACATAGACACAACAAGTAGCAAATTTGACTGAGTTCGCATAAGCAGATTGAAATAGATTGAGTGGCATTAGAAAGTGTTCAAGGTAACAGCTCCTTTTGACACAGTTTTCGAGAGACAAGTTGTTTTTGAATCAAATTATTTAAAACCACTAATGCTATGAAATAATTTCATGAGACAAGATACTATTATGTAAATGTTATAACAGGTTGTTAAAACAAGTTTTCATATCAAGTTGCAACAAGAGTAACCAGATTCAAGTTGCTTAAACAAAAACGTTATAGCAAGTTGCTAAGAGTAAATTGTCAATACAAGTCACTACAGGAAATCCTGGATCAAGTCGCTAACATGAGATTATAATAGCAAGTCGCCTTAAATAATTTAATAAAACAAGTCGCCACTTGAAAATTGAACCAACAAGTCGCTAACTTGTAGAGAGAAGTCGCTATAAAAAATGACAATGCCAAGTCGCTACCTTCAAAGTTACTAAGTTGCTAACTTGTAAAGATAAGTCGCTATCAAAAATGACAATGCCAAGTCGCTACCTTCAAAGTTACTAAGTTGCTAACTTGTAAAGACAAGTCGCTATCAAAAATAACAAGGCCAAGTCGCTATGTGAAAAGTTACTAAGTCGCTAACTTGTAAAGACAAGTCGCTACCAACAGTAACAATGCTAAGTCGCTACAAATCAATTCACTAAGTTGCTAACTTGAATGTTTTCAGAAATAACAACTCGCCATGATGAATTTATGCACCAACTCGCTACCAAGAACACTTATCATAGCAGGTAAGTCGCTACCAAGAACACAAACATATATCTCAATCCATTCAACACAATCAAACCGCTACTAAGAACACGTACAGCTAATCCATAAACACAAACAATCTCAGAAACACAACCCATATCGAACCTCATACAAGACGCTCATAAATTCATTAATACATATAATTATGAAAAGTTACATCAACCCTAGTGCATCCAAACACCCCTTAATCCATTAACACATATATATCAATTGTTCCATTAACAAACCTAGACGAGGAAAGCAAGTGACGAGGATCAAGATCAGTGGAATCTGTTAAGGAAAATAAGTTAGGGGATGCATATAATCTTCATATTTAGAGACAAGAAACAGATTAAGATAACCTTACCACAAACAAGTCGCTACGATGAATTGTACACACGAGAGAGAAAGAAAGAAAAAGATTGTTTTTAAGTTTTCGAAAAATAATGAAAACAATGGCAAGTCGCTAGGGTAAAGGGAAAAATTTCTTCAAGAACACCAAGTTGCCACTTTAAGTTCTTGTAGTTTTGTGAGAGCTTAGAACTCGCTAGCAAAGTGTACATAAGAAGTCGCTAACCCAAATTTAACATGCTAAGTTGCTAACACTGTTAAAGGTAACACTTTCAGTCCATGAGCATATCAGATTGCAAACTAACACAGATAGCATAATAAGATAAGCAAACTAACACAATAGACACCATGAAACAGATAAGCAATCAACACAGAAGACACCACAAAAACAAGACAAGACAAAGACATGCACACGGGCACAATACATGTCCAGCAATAGTGCAGAGACAAACAAGATAACTTGAAAAAAATCTCCCCCTCAATCAATGTCACCAATGAACATTGATTGAATTTAACCCACCCATTATGAAACAAGAGTATATCTTTTGTTCGAACTTCATCTATGAGCCCGTGTCATTGTTGAATGACATTTCTAGGACCGTAGATGTTATCGATAACAAGATATATATCTTTTATTAGATAATGGGAAATGATTTAAATTATGAGTTAAAAAAATGATTTGAAAGAAAGATTAGTAAATATAATGATTTGTATTTTTTTTTAAAACTGATTTGTACACAGATTAATAAGAGCGAGTCCTGATTCAAGTCGAATAGGAGTCAAAGTACGAGGTACATCAATTCTGGCAAGCTATAACTCCTGAGTGAGCAATATTAATTTCTAATGGAAACCAAGTCATGATGTTCCTATTTGAATTGAGCATTGTACCTGAAAAAGACTGAGGACACATTGTACTAGAAGCACATGTAGAATTGCAAATGGATGAGTTAGTGACATGCATAATCTCTGTTGGGCCATATACAATCATGTATATGTGATTTGATACAACAAAACTACATATGCTTCAATAAAGATAATTGAAGGACTTAATATGCATAATGGAGATTCTACAAGCTGATGGAGTATATGCAAAATACTTATCTTTATTAAAGATATCAGAAGATCTTGTATAGAAGATTACAGAAGATATTGTTTTACTTGTAGGTTAAGTTTGTAACCCTAGCACCTCTATTATATAAAGAGATGACAGCAACGTAGTTTAAAAATGATTAGAACTACACACAAAAATATACACGTCCTATATATTATTAGTTAGTTCATAGCTTCAAGGTTGAAAAACCCTATCACTATTAAGAGTGATCGTATTAATAATATTGAGGCTTAGTCTGATATTATAACTGTGTTCTGCTATTCTTATTGTTCGTGTTCTTCTTAGCCTTACCGAGTAGATTCCGCATACTCATTAAAGTTACAGGTAGAATTCCACTTAGTAGTTTTGTATTTATACAAGATTGCTAAACCCTTTATAAGTTAAGGTTAAAGATCCATACAACAACAACCGCCTACTAATTAGGATCTACATTTGGTATCGAGCCGGGGGATATTCTACATAAGAAGCACGAGTCGATCCAAAGGAAGTTTACAAGTGATGGCCATTTTTTACACATCATCCAGTGATCCACACAAGAAGGTAAAATTCTGTGTTAACTGTCATGATTCTTATCAAACCTTGCTTAAAGATCTTGAACTTGAAAAAAGAGTCATAGAAAGCTAGGCTGAGAAACTAGAATATTTATTTAATCTAGAAGCAGTTGAAGCTAAAGTTCTTGTTTATAAAGATAATGAAGAAGCTTGGACAGAAAAGTACAACCAACTAGAGTATCAATTAAAACTAAGTGATTGGAAGTTAGGTTGTAAGATATCAGAAGTTGAAAAGCTCACCAAGGAAAGGGATGATCTTTTACAAAAACTTGCTAGTCAATCTTGTGAATCTATGAAAAGTGAAAGTTTAGGTGCGAAGAATGCTACACTAGCTTCACCTACACAAACTGATCAGATTGATAGGAATAAGGTCAACATTGAAGATTGGGTTGAACGTGATGATAAAGTAGTTCCTGAAGGTTTTTCAAAGGTTAAAAAGAAAAAGAGCTTGAAGTCTGTGAAGTTTGCTGTACCTTTAGAAACCAAACCTGTTAAAAGTCACAACAAGTCAAATAAAAACCCTAGGAACAACAACAATAGTCCTAGAGGTAATCAAAGAAACTGGAATGGGATGATAACTCAAAAACTCGGGACGACTTTTGAGTTTCAGAATAAAGCTTGCTATGTTTGTGGCAGTTTTGATCATCTGCAGTATACATGTAAACTTAAGAAACCAGTTAGTGATCAAAAGCAGGTATGGAACAACTCAAGGAGGATTAACCATAGAAATTTTTCAAACGATTCTAAATATCCTCAACAAAGAAGGTTTTTTATCCCATCAGCAGTACTTACTAAACAAGGATTGAAACAAAGTACTACTAGGCCAAAAGAAAGTACTGCTAGGCCGAACTCAGAGGTTAGTGTTGTTAAGGCTTCAGCGAGATGGGTTTGGAAACCTAAACAAGAAGAATTAGTTGTTTCTGAACACAAGAATCCATCAAAGATCTTAACACGATATGATTATGTTGATGCTTATGGAAGATTCAAGTCTATTCTGGCTTGGGACTTCAAAAGGCATTAATTCTTAATGTATTGTGTGCATAGCAATTCATAGAAAATGGGTGATTGAGAATTGTTATGGTGTATGGTGTCCGTGAACATGAAGGTTTATGGTGTTTATTCCATGTACTGTTCAAAGTACTGCTGCACTTATCAAAAGTCCTGGACTGAAAGTTATGATTGGTCAAAGTTTGCTCCAGAAACAATATTGCTAAGGGAAGACAACATATTTTGTGATTAGTTAGTTGGGACGTTTGTGTATGTACTGCTCGTGTTGACCGACATATCCTGAAAGTACTGCTATCTTTGTCCGCTATTGGGTAACACATGGTTTGCTTTCTCGGATGCTTTATGGTTATTATTTTTTAGAATTCAAGAGCTGGTTAATATACATTTTAGGGGAAGTGTATACAGGTTGTTTATCTTCACCGGTTTCTTATTCGATGATTACAAAAAGGGGAAGAAGTTAACATGAAGATTATTTGCAGCTAATTTATGTATGTTTGTTTCATTCACGGAGATGATTACATCTCAACTTCTCTATTTAAGGGGAAGTTCGTACACGACTTTGTTTATTTTTTCATCATTAAAAAGACAAAATAAATACAAGAATGAAACAATGGGAATGAAGATTATCGTCATTGAAGATTGCTGAATTCATGAAGATAGTTTTGTAATATCAAATAGGGGAAGATTGTTGGGCCATATACAATCATGTATATGTGATTTGATACAACAAAACTACATATGCTTCAATGAATATAATTGAAGGACTTAATATGCATAATGGAGATTCTACAAGCTGATGGAGTATATGCAAAATACTTATCTTTATTAAAGATATCAGAAGATCTTGTATAGAAGATTACAGAAGATATTGTTTTACTTGTAGGTTAAGTTTGTAAACCTAGCACCTCTATTATATAAAGAGATGACAGGCACGTAGTTTAAAAAATGATTAGAACTACACACAAAAATATACACGTCCTATATATTATTAGTTAGTTCATAGCTTCAAGGTTGAAAAACCCTATCACTATTAAGAGTGATCGTATTAATAATATTGAGGCTTAGTCTGATATTATAACTGTGTTCTGCTATTCTTATTGTTCGTGTTCTTCTTAGCCTTACTGAGTAGATTCCGCATACTCATTAAAGTTACAGGTAGAATTCCACTTAGTAGTTTTGTATTTATACAAGATTGCTAAACCCTTTATAAGTTAAGGTTAAAGATCCATACAACAACAACCGTCTACGAATTGGGATCTACATTTGAAAAAAAAAATTGCCTTCTTGGTGAGTGATTAAACCTGTTTTGACCAAAATTATCCCAAAAAGGTTTAGCAGTACTGTTTTGAAAAGGTTTTGAAGAAGGTACTGCTTGTGGAGCAGTACTTTGATTTAAAGGTACTGCTTGATGTTGAACACCGATTTCAACAGCTTTTGGGTGTTTCAGACCTGGATTTAGCAACTAGCTTTTTCCTAAACTCTAGACTGTCTACTCCAAAACGAGAAACATCGGGCCTAAGGGGTTGATGAATGCCAAGAGGATGTGGAACAGCATGATAATCATTGGCTTTCTTATATGCAGGAGGTGAGTCACTTATTGAACCATCATTACTAGATGTATCTACATAATTAATGAGTTCTTCATCACTAGTGGTTATATCCTCATACTCACCTTCATCCTGATTACTAGATTGGTTTTCTTCTATCTTACTAAAATCCATACCAAAACCTAATCCAGTTTTAAGATAAGCTATTTGCTGTTTTTGAACATAAGAAACATGTGACAGACCAGCTTCACCCCAAGAAGCAAACTTAGCTAACAAATCATCTCTTTCCTTAGATAATTTCTCTATTTCAGCAATTTTATAGTTTAATTTCCATTCACTAAGCTTTAACTGGTAATCCTGTTGTGCATATTTTTCAGCCCAAGCTACTTCATTAGTTTCATGTGCTAAAATTTTGGCTTCCATAGATTCTAAGGTTATTTGATAACCTGCTACCTCAGACCTAGCCTTAACACAATTATCTCTCTCAATCACATAACTGCTAAGCAATTTATGATAAAAATCATAGCAATTTGAGCATACCTCGGAGATAGGAGATTGATTTGGTGAAGTAGCCACCAATGCGAGTTGAACAAGATCATCTTCACTTTCCTTGCTCCAGTCAAATCCTCCAAAGCCATCATCAGATTCCAAAGCAACATGTTCAGATACTTCATCAAAAGCAGTACTCCAGTCCAATGCTTCCACTGTGTCTTCAACTGCATCTTCTTCAATCTGTGCTAGATCTTCTTCATAAGTGACAGGTAAACTAGCTTTTTGTGCAAAGAAGGAGCACATAACTTCATCTGAGGCCATAGTGGTAGTTGGTGGGGCCTGTTGAACATATGAGGGGGGTGTATAGACAGCAGTACTTTGAGGAGAAGCAGTACTTTTGGAAGTACTGGCCTTCTTTTCAGATGATAGAAAAGCAATACTGTGAGACTTAGAACTTGTTTGACCACTCATCTCATGCTCATATACCTTAAGTTGATGATATAGATCATCAAAGTACATGACATCCAAACCTTTTTGTCCTCTGATCATTGTAGCAATGACATGCCATGAAGATGGCAAACTCCTTAGAAACTTCAAGTTAGCATCTTCAACTGATACTTCTGCCTTGTATAGCTCCAACATGTTGAGAAGATTCTAAAACCTATCATATGCAGCATCAAGACTCTCTCTTTCACCAACTGTGAAAGTTTCAAACTGTTGCTTTAGCAAATTTCTGCATCTTTTAGAGGCTTCATTCCCTCAAAATCTGGTCTTGAGAGCAGCCCAGAGTTGCTTAGCATCTTTAGCATCATGAAATTTGAGAAGATGACCATCGGAATGGCGATAAGAGAATATTGAGAGTCTTCTCTTGATTCCTTAAGGTTGCTGCTGGTAATACTGGTTTAGGTGCCTTTGGTTGTCAAGGAATATCAATGGGGTCTGCTACAACTTCATTCCCATTCACAATAACATTCCAAAGAGCATGGTCTGTAATGGCAATGTACTGCCTCATCTTCATGCACCAGAGATCATATTCTCCCTTTTTGATTATTGGAATTCTGAGTGAGGTAATTGAGGGTGGTGGAACAGCTTCAATCGACATCTTGAATATTGTTGTAGTAGGGTTTCTTCCTAGTCAGAGTTTCCACACAAGCTCTGATACCACTTGTTGGATCGATATACTTTAATCAAACTATCTTAACTAGCTTGTTAAGGTTTAATAACCTCGAATAAATCCTAAGTTATTAACAAAGAAACACTGAGTAATCTTTATTAAGTACGCTGAATTTACTTAACAAAGCTAAGAAGAATAACCTTTTATTATAAACTCTAAATCGGCTTATTATGCAGATACTCTAATACAACTCTAAGATAATCGAACTTTTCTCTAAAACACTAATTCGTAAACTCTAAAACTCTTTTTCTGAAATCATACCTCTAATGCCAATCTAGGAGTCCTTTTATAGGCTCAAGGATATCCCAGTCGGTTTACAATTGATAACCTTGTACGACAAGTAATCTAAACATAGAATACAATTCTTTCCATAAACGAATATAACAGTTCTTTTGTTCTTGCAGTACTTTGACTTCATATTGCAGTACTTTGAATTTGTCTTTAATAGTACTTTGAGTCTTTAACTTCTTCCAGTACTTTACAGCTTACAGTACTTTGATATCTTCAGTACTTTGATATCTTCAGCACTTTCATATCCCAACAATCTCACTATTGGATGTTTCACATTTTGATCTAGGCGTGTCATAAATAGAGATCCCTTTAGGTTCAATATTCTTGAAGAGTTTTCCTGTGGGCATCCACTTAAGGCAAGATATAGGTATGTAAGTTCGTTTGGATCCTATAAACTTAAATAATCTGCCAGTGGGAATCCATTTGAAATAGCTGCTAGTAGATTTGGACGTAGGCACTTCCCCCTTTTGAATATTTGTCCTTTTGTAATTAGTTGGTTTTTTAGGGGATTGATCAGTCATTTGATGCTTCTTATGAGTACTAGATGAACTCCTAGTATTCTTGATCATAGACCTTTGAACATTAACCTGGGGTTTCTTATTCATCATATCGGAATGAAGTAGTAAAGTGACTGGTTTTGTCAAAACAGTATTTGCATCAACTTGGGAGGCAAGCCTAGATTTGATGGTTTAAATCTTTCAGTTCTAAAAGCATTGGGCTGCCTAACTACAGTATGTTTTGAGTTGTTCTGAACAGGTAGCTTTCCCAAGGTTGATGGTTCTGCAAACTTAGTGTTCACCCTATTGCCAATAGATTTCCTAAGCTCATTTTTTAAGGCAACAATAGTGAAACTCTTATCCTGAATTTGGGCTTTAAGACATCAATGTCATCCAAGAAGGAATTAGTTTGATCTATCAACTTGGAATTGTTCTCTAATAAGTTCTTTCTGAATGACTCATTTTCCCTAAATAGGTTGGACATACACAGAGCCAATTCATCATTCCTAGATTTAAGTGTATCACACACTTCATGGTTAGGATTTTCCATACCAATATTACATTTCTTATGCCGATCTGAGAGTTCTAATTTCATATTGCATATTGTTGAATCTTTGTCCTGAATCTGGGGTTTTAAGTGGTTAATTTCAAAGAATTCTCAAAATTCTAGGAATTCCGGATTTATGCTGGTGTTTGTAGTAAGAAACCATTCCTCTCTTTGTTGAATTGCAATTTCCAAGGAAATGCAATGTTTTTCAAGAATTGAGTATTTGTTTGAAAGTTCATCATAAACCCCTTTTTCAACCATGTCATTAGTTTTGAAGATTTTAGATTCAGGCTTAACCAAGAAACATTTAACAATATCGTGATCAGAGTTAGGATAAAAATGATCAGGCACATTAGTGGATGTATAATGTTGATCAATTAAGGGTACCTCATTACATAACTCTAGATCATTTGCTGGGATGGCATCTGTATTCTCCTCATGCATAACCGGAGGTACTGAAATGCAATCTGATTCAAGCTTTTCTGACTCTGAGCCTGTGTATTCAGCACATTCAGTTCCTTCATCCTTTGTTGTATCTGATATAATGCATTCAGCATCATCCGTTCTTTCAACTGATCCATTACCCGATTTAGCACAACTTTCACTAGATTTTATCTCACACCCATTCAACACATTCAACTGAACATTCTCTTGAGCAACTTCCCTAATGTAAATTTCCACATTATCCATAAGTTGAATAAATGTGTTGATGTACTCATGAATTTCCATTCCAGTATGTTTCTTGAATGAAATTCCAGTCACATGTTGATCGAAGTCTGCGGAATATTCCCCATTGATAAATGGCTGAAATAGGTTGTAGATTACTTCAAGTGCAACATTCGAGTCTTCCATTAATACCTTCTCTTTGGTAATTTGAAGCTTCAGTTGTTCTAAGTTCAGCAACACAGTTCTTGTCAATGTGGATAAGTCCTGACGAAAGAGAGCACTGCATGTTCGATGCCTAGTTGTGGATAACAGTTGAGTGAGGTGCTGATGAAGTAGTTGAAAGGACTCAATGTTGCATTCCATTTGCCTTGCATCATTTGTCAATACCATGTGTGACTCATTAGATTTTAGCTCAGATTGTGAAGTGTGTTGATCATAAATTGCTGAATCAATCAAGGTAGAACATTCAGAATAGCAACCAGTTTCATTGTTCTATGAGGTATCATAAAGTTCAAGCACTTTGGAGACTAATGGGTCAGTGATGTAAGACATTATTTTGATGGATATTAGATATGAGTAACTTGCATCAATTTACCAAATTGCTATATAGACAAGTCGCTAACAAAACAACTCGCCAAGAACCATAACACCAAGTCGCTACCAATTAGAATACAAGTCTTTAAACACCAAGTCGCTAAGAATTATGACAACAAGTCGCTAGACACAGTTAAGTTGCTAAAGAACAACTCGCTAAGATCTAAGTCGCTAGTATCAAGTCGCTACCAATTTACACTACAATTCGCTAAGAATTTCTGAAGCAAGTTGCTAACCTCACCAAGTTGCTAGCCGTAGTGGAGAATCCACTAACTTGTACTATTTGTCGGCTTGTCTCAATAGACAAGTCGCTATGCTCAAGTCGCTAACAACTGACACTGTAACTCACTAAATTTTACTGAAGCAAGTCGCTACGATGAAAAACACAACGAGAACCAAGTCACTACCAAGAAAAACTTCAAAAACACACTTTTCAATCCAAAACAAGCTCAACCACAGAGATTCAAGCATACCCAATCAAAACCCAAGCACTTATAATGATTCTAAACACAAAAGTACACCCAAAATTCAAACTTTAACACTAGGAATGATCCAAATGATGCAAAAACCACTAAACTTTCTTCAAACTCAAAAACCATCTAAAACCACTAGAAATCCAAGGATATTTAAGAGAGATGATCAAACCATGGCTCTTGATACCAATTGTAGGATATTGGATTTCATAAACACATCATATCATAAACAAGTAGGCGTACAAGATTAGTTTTAGATAAAGAAAGTGGGATATTCTAGAAAGAGAAAATCATGGAAGGTTAGATTCCAAATGAACATCCAACCCTCTACCTTGCAAGGTAGAGGGTATTTATAGGTTACAAACTAAACGACCTCCTGACGGCCTGTGGATCAGGTATATAGTGGGTAAAGACCCGTCCTTCCTCCACGGTGTTGCACTAGACTAAGCTACGCTAATAACTAACTAATAAGTAGCACACTAAACGATATTTCTACGAGCTAAATTAACCTAGCTTACATTAGGGCTGACCGATACTTCACAATAGAATTTCCAATTCCTAACAGAAATGCTGAAAGCCTAGCATACCATGCTCTGGGTGCCTGATGTAATCCATAGAGAGCTTTTACAACCTTGTAAACATGTTTTGGATGATCTGGGTCTTCAAAACCTTTGGGTTGAGTGACATATACCTCCTCTTCTATTTCACCATACAGAAAAGCACCTTTGACATCCACTTGATATACCATGAACCCCATGTAAGATGCATAGGCCAAGAAGATTCGAATGGCCTCTACTCTAGCTATAGGTGCAAACACTTCATCATAATCAATTCCTTCCTCTTGCCTGAACCCCTGAGTCACTAATCTTGCTTTGTTTTTAATCACAACACCCCTTGCATATATTTTATTCTTTAAAATCCATTTTGTCCCAATTGCATACTTACCATCAGGTAGTGGTACCAAGATCCAAACCTCCTGATTTTTGAATTGTAGCATCTCATCTTGCATCGCTTCAAGCCAACTAGAATCTTTAAGAGCTTGAGTAACGCTGGTGGGTTCCACTTGAGAAAGGAAACAAGCAAACAGATAATGCTTAAAGTCTGTCTGATTGTCCCTTTGCTGGTTTGAGACATAGGAAAGAAAAGTAACTTGACCATACTTAGAACTGGACACAGTACCTCGAGTTCGAACAGGTGCGTGAGGATCACCTATAATATTTGATTGAGGATGAGCATTGTTAATCCTTTTTGTAGCAATGGGGTTGCCTTCAATAGAGGTATCAAGATTAGTCACAGTAGGCTCAAAATCACTGTCATAGGAAGGTGAGGTGAAGATTCCAGCTTTGGGTTGATGATTACCAAGATCTGAAGGACTTGGAAATCGTGTAAAGGTTCTCCAAAGTCTTTGGACACTCTAGTAGAAGTGGGAGTAGAAACAGCAGGGCTATCAGCAGATTTGGTGTTGTTGGAAGAAACAGGATCACTATCAGAAGAATCATGGTTTCCACTGACTGCTTCTCGTGTAACCTCCCCACTAAGCCTCTCAGCTTCAAGATTAGTTGCATGCTCTTGTTTCTTAAGCCTAGCAAGGTCCTCAGCATAGTGTGACTCATCTTCACTCTCATCAAAAGTAACTTTAGAAGTATCACCTCCAAAATGATTAGGGGAGAAGGAAGGTACAATAATAGGATGTTCATCATCCTCAAACTCACTATCAGAGTCAGCATCCATGGTACCTGCATTGTCAGTGGGAGACTGTTGTATACCTGCATTTTGGTTAGCCACATGTCTAGAATAACCCAAGTAATAAGTTAAGTAATCAAGGTCAAAAGACCAAACATGACCCTGTCCTTGAACATTAGGTTTATCTTCTAGAAATCTCAGGTTCAGAGTCTCCTCAATCTTCTTAGCAGATAAATTGTATACCCTATAAGCCTTACTATGAGCTTAATAACCCACAATATACCCCTCATCATCTTTCTCATCAAATTTACCCAGTGGATTACTAGTATTCAAAATGGTCAGTTGACATCCAAAAGGTTTGAGGTAGTGAATAGCAGTAACTTTCCCAGTGAGAAGTTCAAAAGGTGTCTTGAAATGAGGTCTAGTAATGGATATCTTGTTCAGTACATAACAAGCTGTGCTAACTGCTTCAGTCCAAAACATAGTGGGTAATTTAGAGTTTGCAAGCATGGATCTTGCTGCCTCTATTAAGATCTTATTCTTTCTTTCAGCTACCCCATTTTGTTGTGGGGTTCTTGGAGTGCTATAGTCCCTTTTTATCCCTTTAGACTTACAGAGTTTGATTAATACAGCATTCTTGAACTCTGTCCCATTATCACACCGAATTCCTTTAACCTTTTTGTTCAACTGGTTTTCAACAAGGGTAATAAACTCTATCAACACTTGAGATGTTTCATATTTAGTCCTCAGAAAGAATACCCAACAAAACCAGTTATAGTCATCAGTGATTACTAGACAAAAATACTTGTGATCAATACTTCTGACTTGGGTTGGACCAAAGAGATCCATATGCAGCAACTGAAGAGGTTCTGAAATAATTCTCACAGCAGTAATAGCTTTGTATGAGGATCTGTGTTGCTTTCCTTTGTTGTAGGCAACACAGTTATGTTCATTGGTGAAAACTTTGGAAGGAAGTCCTTCAACAAGACCCAGTTTAGAAAGCTTTTTTATGGTCTTGAAGTTCACATGAGCCATCCTTCTATGCCATTTTGTAGACTCATCCAGGGATTCTTTAGCCACCAAACAAGTTAGGTCACATTCTGGTTGAACATCATTCAAGTTGAATGTGTATAGATTGTGATTTCTAGGAACTCTCAGCAGAATTGATGTATCTTCTGGTAGTTTGAAGTCTTTAGATAGCACAAGACATTCATCCTCAAAGAAGAATACTTTGTTCGTGGTGTCACAAATTTGTGAGACTGAGAACAAGTTGAAGTGTTGCAGTTCCTTGACATAGTACACATTCTCAAATTCCAGTAGAGGTGTTTTGATGGTGCCTTTCCCAGTGATTCTACCATCACTTCCACCAAAAGTTACATTGCCTCCTCCTTCCCTGGGTACGAAATTATGCATCATATCTCTTTTTCCTGACATGTTTCTGGAACAACCACTATCAACAATGCCAACTTCCTTATGCTTAAGAGGATGATCCTACAACAACAACAAAAAAATATATACAAAATATTAGTACACTTTGGAGGCTCAAGTCATCACTGACTTGAACCTGTCTCGTGGATCATTAGAGTTAGGCCATACAGAAGTATAAGATCCACCATTGTTCATGGTCCTCCATTAAAAAATATATATACAAAAAAATATCAACAATGCCAACTTCCTTATGCTTAGGAGATTGACTGCTATAGATGAAGCTAGCTAAATTATCACCTGATATTATCCATTCTTTATGCCTAGCTACTTCCTCATCTAGTTTCTCTTTTAGCACTTGGTTTTCAGAAACTACATCAGCTTTTTCTTTCTCAGAGCGTTTTAAATCAATTTTAGTACATTCTAGACCACTTTCTAACACCTTATCTTTTCATCATATGCCAGTTGATTCTTTTGAAACCAAACTTTTTGTCTTTCTAATGTTTTTAAAGCCTGTTTATAAGCCTCAACTTCAACATAACATTCATTATATTTAGGTTTCAATTCATCATAGGCTAGTTTAAGTTCATTATATCTTTCACTACAGCCAAAAACATAATTATGTACCTGAGAGATGCCCATCAAGGCAACTTGATCATGCCTATCCTCTGAAGTACAGCTTGCCAACAATCCAATATTCTCAGAACCAGGACCTTCATCATTCTCAGGCTCATGCCCCTTCCAGTTGACATGTTCATCCATAGTGACAAGAGCTGTGGAGTGTCCAGCCTTCGAAGTTCCAACATCCTTTTGAATATGATGATAGGAAGAATATCTCACCTCATCACCAGCCTTCCTATCCTTGCATTCTCTTGAGAAGTGACCCATCTGACCACAAGTAAAGCACTTGACCTTACCTCTGTTAAATCTTGCTGGATCTCTTCCCTGGAAACCAAACTTTCTCCCAGACTTACACTTAAACTTCTTGATGTTCATTGAGAGCATGGCCAGTTGCCACTTCAAGTTCATCTCTTCCATGTCAAATGAATCCACCTCTTCAAAGTCCTTAAAAGCTAGTTGTTGCTGAGTGTCATAATCAGCCACAAAAGAATGAATCACATCTTCCAATACACCACTGGATTTAGGTTAAGAACTTGATGGAGTGGTAGTATAAGATGATGATGATGAGTAAGTTGGACTTGGAGCATAGGTCATCTTATTTGAGAAGGCCCCAACAAATGCTGTGTGACTAGGAGCGGATGCACGAAAGGGACTTCTAACATCAGGCTCAAGAGATTTAAGTCTGTTGTATAGTTCATCAAAAGTGAGCATATCCAACCCACCTTTAGCTTTGAGGGCAATGCTTACTTGCAACCAAGATGAAGGTAAAGATCGCAAGAACTTTGAATTGCAGTCATCATTATCTGGCTTTGCCTTCAGCTGATTCAACTGACTCAAGATCTTATGGAACCTGTCATACCCCTTTTGGATACCTTCTTCTTCAGAGATTTGGAATTCTTGAAACTGTTGTTTCAGCATTGATTTCCTCATTCTTCTTGACTCCTCATTCCCACCAAACCTAGCCTTGATTGCCATTCATATGTCCATAGCATCCTGCATGTAGTGAAAGTCACCCAAGTGATCTTCAGGTATAGCCCGAAGAAGAATAGTTCTCACTTTGTTCTCTCTTTTAACAGCCAGTATCTCTTCAGCAGATTTGGGAGGAACGATGGTAACTTTACCATCAGGATCTGTGATATGCCTTTTCAAATTGTTCCCCTTCTTCACAATTTCCCAGAGATTCCAACCAATGTTGGAGATCCAGTTCTGCATCTTCATAGCCCACAGATCGTACTCCTCCTTCTTGAGGTATGGAAACTTTGCATTGCTGTTTGAGAGACTGAGTTGTTGCAGAGATGTGTTGTTATGGTTGTTGGTGACTTCAATTTCATCATCTGATCCAGGCATGGTGAAGGTTGTTTTGGTTGTATGGGTGTAAAGAAAAGACTATTCTTAGTATCGTAGAGACTCTCCCAAGGCTCTAATACCACTTGTTGGACCTAGACCTTGATAGATCTTAGAGCACTCGTTGATCGTTAGTAATGCTTATGTAATCACAAACACACTAATAGAAAGTCTCAATTACTTGTATTCTTTAGCGGAAATCAAACACAAATAATAACACAAATAACTAAGAACTCGTTGATCCTCTATGGATCTTTTAATAATACTAAAACTTGTTTTTCAACTCGTACATAACTCATACTGTTGTGTTCCTTTTATAGGCAAGGAACCCTAAACCGTTTCCCAAGAAACGTATAAACATAAAACTAAATAAGATATACATTATCACTTCCTAATAAAGCTCATGCATATCCTAACTAACTATAAAATACGTGGAATATCTATCTCCGCATAAACCATCTACACGGTTTTAATACTTCAGTAGAATTACTTCTTCAGCAGAATCCTTGCACTTCAGCAGAATCCATCAGCAGTAAATTCAGCATAATTCATACTTAGTAGAATTCCCAACAGGTGTCTTCATCTGAGGTTTAGTGACTGATACTCTATTCAACACATAACAAGCAGTACTTACAGCTTCAGCCCAAAATTGAATAGGTAATAGAGAATCTGCAAGCATTGTTCTGGCTGCTCCTATCAATGTTCTGTTCTTTATTTCTGCAACACCATTCTGCTGTGGAGTTCTAGCAATGCTAAACTCCCTCTTAATTCCTTTCTTGGCACAAAATTAATCCATAAACTTGTGTTTGAACTCATTCCTATTATCACATCTAATACCTCTTACTTTGAGTGTCAATTGATTTTCAAGGGCTATTATAAGATCATGAATAGCATCAA
>OU343220.1:1548770-1562574 GCA_910596185.1 Chrysanthemum makinoi
AAGCCAATCCCTTCTAATGGATTATGTTCAAAATAAGCTACCACATGATATAGATAGAATAGATCCACTCTATCTATAATGCAATAAAATCCCATAGCCTATTGAAAAACTTTAGCTTTCATCTTCTTTTTGAAACATCATATAGCTTCCTTCTTGGATTTCCAACAAAAAAAAGCACTAACTGAGATATGTTCATCTTCATGTCGAAAGATCTTCTTTGGAATATTCAAAATCAACTGTTTCCGAGATATTTCTTAATGCATCTCTAGTCTCGTGATCTTAATTCAACTCTTTTCTTTCTTTGAGAACTGTCTATCTGTAACTTCAGCTTTTCCTTTTTCTTTTTAAGCTCTTCTTCCTTTCTTCTTCAGTCCAATTAGCTTCTTCTCTAAAATCCTTGATGCTTGCAACACTCTTCTTATAAGCCTCTGCTTCATCATATAGTCTTTCATATCAACATAATCTCGCAATCCTTTATATCCTCAACCTTTCAAATAAGCCATCATAGCATTCATGTCTTTAGCTAAATTAAGTCTTCTTGGCATATATATCTAATAGAGTAGGTGATCAATAGTTCACAGCTTCAAAGATCTAATTCATCTTGTAACTTAGTCGCTTCTACTTTGAGCTTCTTGAGCTTCCTGAGCTTCTTTATCTTTAGTATTTAACTCCTCTTGAAACTATCTAGCTGCAGCTTCATTCCTAGCAACTTCAATTCTCTAAGTTCACCAAAGTTAGCTTTTTCTTCTTAGTTTCTACCAGAACACCTTTCCATTTATCCTTAGGATCAATTGTAGGTTGAGAAGTTCTTTGTTGTTCTTCTTCTTGCACTTCTCGAATAGTAACACCACCTCTAGGTTGTGATAAATCTTCTAAAATTGTAGCAATGAACTCATCATCACTTGCAGAATGAATAGGTTTGAGTGTAGCTTCCTCCTCTTCTTGTATAATAGTTGTAGAAGGACCAGCTTCCTCTTCAAAATTCAATACTCTTGGAGTTATTACCTCTTGTCTAAAAGTACCTTGCAAAGCAGTACTTTGTTGTTCAAGACCTTGATCATCAGACCTTGAACTTGAACTTGTTCCTCTTGTTCCTCAAGATCTTGAATGATTTTTCTTTAGTCTTTTCATGTTCTTCAGACCTTGTGTTCTTTCTCCTTCTCAACATCTTCTTTCAAATTTTCTTCTTCTAAATTCCTCCAAAATTGGACGTAAGAGTGTTGATGAACCTTTTGGCGCTTTGCTTTTCCTAGACGCCTTTGCTCCTTCTTCTTTGATTTGACCTGCATAATGAAATTCTTGAACTAATGGCCACACAAAAGTCTTTAGCCTTCGAAACTTCAGTTTCAATTTCTTTATCTGCTTGGCTTGAGCCTCAGTAGTCTTTTTCAACTTAACCAACTCCCTTGTCAAAACATAATTATCCAATGTGATTTCGTTAGGAGGTATGGTATGTGAATCCTCTCCCTGAATAGGTGAATGTTCCTCTGATTGAGAAGCAGGAACAGATCCTTGTGGAGATGGAGAAGGTGAACCTGCAACATCTTCTTGAACTTCAGTACTTGGGGAAGCAGGCTCGTAATCCATCATTGGCTAAACAATCATTTGGTTATGCCATTTTGGGCTTTGCTCTAACCGAAGCTATTGCATCATTTGCCCCAATGATGGCCTTTCTGATCTCATCCGTATTCCGATCCTTCGGTCAAAGCAATAGAGAAGGGAAAGCGATCCTTCTAGAAAGACTGCAGTCCCAGAGCCTAAAGCACGAGAGAGATGGGAAAGACTGATGTCCCTGAGCCTAAATCCATAGCATGAGAGAGAAGGAGACCTTGGTGAGATGCAGTACCTTCTTTTGATACAGCTTGTGGAGAAGCAGTACTTGTAGAAGCAGTACTTGCAGGTGCAGTACTTGCAGATGCAGTACCTTCAGTAGCTTCATCATCTTCAAGCTCTAATGAACAACTTCCATCATAGAAGTAGTTAAGGGAGTATCTTGACCCCTGAATAAAGCACTCCTTTTTTCCATAAAGGTAATAATCTTCGATTGTTGAACAATAACATGCAATAAATCTGTAGGTTTTGGCACATCAGCAAGTTGCTTGTTTAAGAAAACCTGTATAAACCTTGGGTACATTAGCCAAGTAGATCCATGAGAGATATGAGAGCAAAATCCATCCAATTAGCCTTGAGAAGTTAAAAACCCGACTGTAGCTAACCCAACTATAGCCGATGCTATATTTGACCCAAACTGCTCCCAAGAGGTACTCTTAGCACTTAAGCAATGGAGCAACACATGAACCAAAAATTTCCAATGAGGACAAAATAGTTTTTTCTAAACGTTTGTTCGTTCAAAGAGCCTTCATAACCAATATGTCGAAAAGTATCCCATATCAATCGCTATCAAACCGTATAGCCCCATCCGCATCATTGAACAATAAATCTCTCGATGGAGGCTTCAGAATCTTAACAGTTCTTCCAAAGAACTGCTTGATCGAACATAATATTCATCATTCTCCATTTTATCCCTAGCATTAGCCCAAAATTCTTGAATCCAGGGCTCAATTATATCCGGCTAAACTAAAAGAGCATAACTGATGGGCGATCCAGCAAGATAATCAATGATATCATGAAAGAGTGTATTCGCCTCAGTCTTATCTAAATTAGCCACCATATTGTGCTTTGAAACGGTTGGACGATTAGCCATGGTTGAATATGTGAGCACAGAAGAGATATAATCTAATAATATAGAGGATATGAGAGAATTATGGAAAAGATTCTAATGCAAAAGAAGAGGAGAATGGAGAATAGTTATTTATAGGTGAGATTTAAAAAAATCACAACCATAAATACGAAAGTGACCGTTATAATTAATTACCTCTCAATATTACCGTTGGAACAAGATTTAATAAGACAAAGTACTTTCCACGTATGCAGTACTTTCTCAAGCAGTACTTTCAGGAAAAACAGTACTTTACCAAATTCTTTTGTAAAAACTAAGTATACATAAATATCCTCCCCTCAAGCAATACACAAAACTATACTAATACTAAATAGTCCTCCCCTTAAATGTAGCTCAGTAGTTAATCATGCCAATGCTTACCACCAAGTGATTGAATCTTGAAACATCAAAGCCTTTGGTGAGTAAGTCACCTACATTATCATCTGTGTGAACCTTAACCACATTAATGAGCCTGTGCTCATAGCAATCTCTGATAAAGTGATGCCTAATCTGTATGTGCTTGGTCTTGGAATGATAAACTGGATTCTTCACAATACAAATGGTACTCTCCTTATCAATGTTGATAGGAGTATTCTTGAAATTGAATCCATAGTCCAAGAGTTGATTCTGCATCCACAAAACTTGTCCACAATAGCTTGCAGCAGCTACATATTCAGCTTCAGTAGAGGATGTTGCTGCAATTGTTTGTTTCTTACATTGCCAGGACACCAACCTTCTTCCAAGATATTGGCATCCTCTAGTGGTTGATCTTCTATCATAGTTATCACCTGCATAATCACTATCTAAAAAAGCTTCTAAGTGAAAAGGTGACTCTTTTGGATACCACAACCCCAACTTTGGTTGTTGCTTCAAATAATGTAAGATTCTCTTAATCGCATTCATGTGAGAAATCTTTGGTGAGACTTGATATCTGCACATAGGCAACTGCAAACATGATATCAGGCCTTGATGCGTGAGATACATAAGAGAGCCAATCATTGATCTGTATAACTTGACTTCAAAAGGTTGTCCATCTTCATCTTTGCCCAATGAATTGATAGATTTAATAGGTGTAGTAACAGTCTTCATATCATCAAAATTGAATTTCTAAGTATGTCTGAACATACTTATCTTGACTTATAAAAATACCTTCCTTTGATGCTTAACCTGAAGTCCCAAAAGAAAGTCAACTCTCCCATTGAACTCATTTGAAATTCCTTCGCATCACCGCCAAACTCTTTAACCATGTACTGTTTGGTAGCCCCAAAGATGATATCATCAACATAAACTTGAACTAACATGATATCTTTCTTGTCTCTCTTGATAAACAAAGTCTTGTCAATAGCTCCCCTTCTGTATCCATGTTGCAATAAGAATGTAGAGAGTCTCTCATACCAAGCTCTAGGTGCCTGATGAAGGCCATAAAGAGCCTTAACCACCTTGTAGACTTTGTTTGGGTGTTTAGGATCTTCAAAACTAGGAGGTTGTTTGACATAAACTTCCTCTGTAATTTTGCCATATAAAAAGGCACTCTTGACATCCATCTGGTAAACTTGAAATCCCATATGAGAACACAAACAATATTATAAAAGCTTCTGATCTCAAAGCACATGCACAATATATTATATCTTTGATCGATGATGTATAGTGAAGATATGAATGGATTTAATTTGATAAAGTGATCGTGGGTCAGTGATTGATAAAATACGTAATTGATTATGGATGGTGATATTATCGAGTGGTCTGTGATATCATAAACGTTTATTTGTTTATTTATCAAATGTGGGGTCTTGAACATCAAAGGTCGGTGTGAAATAACAAAAAGGGTTTGTCATATTTTAATTCCCACCTCGTACCTATTTATGATAGCAGATCAGTAATACTATTGATTGATAATTTATTCGTTGTGGGAGTTCATGCTATTCTGATTGAAGGGTTATGTTTTCATTAAGTTATACTGCTATGTATTTAGATGGTTGTTGGACAAGAGTTAATCTAGAGAGGGTTGGATTTATTCTGTAGCACATACAAGAGCAATGAAAAAGCAGTTTTGGTTATAAGGCGCTACTGGTGATGTCGTCATTGAACGTACTGCTCAAAGTACTATTCGACTTTGAAAGTACTGCTGTTGGACAAAAGGTACTGCTCCTTGGTGTCGGTGAAGTATTAATTGAAGTATTGTTGATTACACTTGCATGATTGGATAGAGTTTGAAACGAAGACGCATGTTATTAGATTTATGAATTTATCCGTGGCTACACGTTATCATTGGAAGGAGGAGTTTTGAGCAAATTACTCTACTCCTATGGGTTATTTGTATGAAGACAAAGGCGTAGGGTACAAGTACAGAATGGATTTGGTATGGAGATATACTGGATATACACGCCGTTTGGATGCTCAATTTTGGTTGATTATTTTTTGGAGCATGATATTTGTTATGGATTTTTGGTGACACACACAGAGGTTATTGGTTAACACACATACATGATTGGATCTTGGCTAGAACGTGATTGGATATTGGATAGAATATGGTTATTGATTTGAGGGGAAGTCGACACACATACTTTGACAGATTTGGATTTTTATTTGTCGGACGACACACGTATGATGTTTTGGATTTTGAGTTTTTGGTTATGCACTGTGTTTATGAATCGGTTCAAGATAAAGAACTATTCTTCATGTTACTAATGCTTGGTTTCAAATGCGATTGTAGTCATCTTTATTAGTATTTGGGGTGGTACTATGTTCTTCATGGATGGAACTACAACGTATTTGTGATCATGGTGGTTAGTTATTCGACAAGTTCTTATGGTTATTTACATGCATCATTCAAGGGGAAGATTTTTACTACTACTTGTTGGTATTTATACTCCTGGTTTGGATTTCTTTTGCCTTAATTTCATATTTAGTTGCAGAAAACTTCATGGAGGGTATCTTGAGGCATTGGAAAGATGGATTAGTTGTATGATATTGGTTCGTGGTTTTGAAGATCAAAGTTGCTTCTACTTAGCGTCTCCTAGTGGATTATGACAAAAAGGGGAAGAAGAAATTACATAGAAGGTTTGTAACTTGAAGATCCTTGGTGATATTGCATGTTTAAGGGGAAGTTCTTATCTTTCATCTTAACCTTCGGGGAAGTTCGTTTTATTTGGTTTTGTCATTATCAACTAGGGGAAGATTGTTAGGAATTATATTTGAGTTGATTATGTCAAAATATGAAAGATGAAGGACTTATGAAGACAATTGATGAAGAAAGAAAGACAAGGGACTTACTTGTTAAAGAAGACTTTATTATTTAGTCCCTAGTAGTCAATTGTAACCCTATACTCTCTAGTATATAAAGAGAGGTAGGGAATTAGGTTTTGTGTGTGTCAAGATGTAAACACCAGAGGTGTGTGTGTGTACAGGCGTTAGGGGAAAACGCCTAGGGTTTAGTGGTTTAGTTAGTTAGTGTTAGATCAAGTCTTTGATCTTTATTTAGTGATTTAGTTAGTTTATGATAATGAAAAACCTTGTTCATAATAATGTTGATTCTATGTTTGAATATTCCGCCTTTATTATTATGTGTTCCTAGATATAATATTAGACTTCGTCTAAGAGCTTTCAACGATCTTCACAAGGTCTTTTTTGGTGAGGGTCCCTATAGTCTTTTGAGAAATTGCTATGGTTTACCCTATGTGAATGATTCCAAACTGGTTTATTCTCCCTTGGCTTATGGTTGGTAGATGTGGTCTTTGGGAATTTGCTTAAATATTCTGAGTGAAAGTCACAGTCCTTAATCAAATGATCAGGACTATAACAAACAAAACATAATTTTTGACCTGTAATCCCAAAATTTCTTCCTTTAGTTCTATGACCAAAACTATCCTGACTTTTTGGTGAATGACCAAAACTATCCCAAAATGATTTAGCAGTATTTTGAAAAGTTTTTCTTGAAGGTACTGCTGAATATCTAGCAGTACTTTGAGATGAAGGTACTGCTGAACTCTTACCATTATCATCCTTAGGTTTCTCAACTGTTTCTTTTGGGGATTCGAACTAGATGGACCCGATTAGATTGACCGTTAGCTTTTTCCTAAACTCTAGATTGTCTACTCCAAACAAGAGACATCTCTGTCCTAAGTGGTGAAAACTTCCAGGGGTGGAGGAACTGCATTATAACCCTTGTCTTTCTTAAATTCAGGAGGTGTTTGACTAATTAAATCCTCATTACTAGATGTGTTTTCTTCTGAGCTAATGAGTTCATCATCACTAGTTGTTATCTCCTTTGAATCAATTTGTTCCTTATCACTAGGTGAGTTTTCTTCTGTATTGCTAAAATCTATACCAAAGCCTAGGCCAGTTTTAATGTGTGCTCTTTTTCGCTTATCAACAAAACTAACATGTGAAAGGCCAGATTCTTTCCAACTAGAAAATTTCTCTAACAATTCACCCCTTTCTTTAGTCATCTTTTCAAGTTCAGAAACCTTACATCCTAACTTCCATTCACTTAATTTTAATTGATAATCTTGTTGTTCATATTTTTCTTCAAGCCATTTCATTATTTGCATGAGTTATTATTTTGGCTTCCATTGACTCTAAAGTTATTTGATAACCAGCTACCTCAGACCTAGCCCTTCTACAATTATCTCTTTTAGTTACATAATATTTAAGCACTTTTTGATAAAAATCATTACACTAAAAACATACCTTAGAGATAGTGGGTGAACTTGGTGAAGTAGCTACCATAACGAGCAGAACAGGTTCTTCTTCACTTTCCATGCTCCAATCAAAGCTTCCAAGACCATCTCTTTATTCCAAAGCAGCGAATCCTGGTTCCTCATCAAAAGTTGTGCTCCAATCAAACTCTTCTATCGACACATAGAGTACATTATCGTTCATTATCAAATTCAAACACTCCGTCCAACCTTTGATAGATTTTCTTGAGCAACCAAAGCTTTTGCTTTTGGTTCAGTAATAGGAACTTCTCTTGCAAAGTGTCCAGTTCTTTGACAATTAAAGCATTCAATCTTGGACTTGTCAAATGTTATACCCTGTTTGGGTTTAAAATCAATGCCTCTTCCTGTTTTATTCATGAACTTCTTGATCCCAAAGGATCATGGCAACTTGCCATTTTATGTCAATTTCTTCTAGATCATCCTCTTCAATTTGCATCAAATCTTCATAAGTACAGTAGGGTGGCTTGCTGAGCAAAGGAACATATAACATCATCAGAGTTGATGGTGTTTGATGGTGATGAGGTGGTAGTAGTCATGGTTGTGCAAATATTTTGTTTTTCACCAACAGATTTTTTATTAGGATAAGCGACCTTTAGCGGAAGTACGCTTCTTCGAGGAAGACAAAAGCAATCTTGGAGATTTTGAACTTGTTTGACCATTCATCTCATGCTCATAAACCTTTAGATTATTGTAGAGATCATCAAAGTCCATTGTATCCAAACCGCATTGTCCTCTAATCATAGTAACAACCACATGCCATACGGATGGCAAACTTCTTAAGAACTTCAGATTAGCATCTTCAACAGATACCTTTGCTTCATATAATTCTAGCATACTAAGGAGATTTTGGAATTGTCATAGGCAAAGATCAAGACTTTCTTTCACCAACATGAATGTTTCAAATTGTTGCTTCAATAGATTTCTATGCATCTACTTTGAAGCATCATTACCTCCAAATCTGTCTCTTGAAAGCGCCCATAGTTGTTTTGCATCCTTAGCATCATGAAACTTTAGCGCGGTGACTATCGTGGAATAGCGCATGCACAGTATGTTGAGAGATTCTTTTGATTTCTTTTTGTTGCTGCCTGAGGCTGAGGTGGTTTAGGTTGTCCAGAACTTCTACTGTGCTCTTCAAGAATTTATTACCATTGACAATCACATCCCACAGACATGGTCTCGTAATAGCAATGTATTGCCTCATTTTCATGCTCCAGAGATCATATTCTCCCTTCTTGATGATAGGGATCCTGAGGAGGTGATGGATGGAGTGGTGCAGCCACGACATCTTTAGGGTTTGATATTAAATCGGTTTTAAGGGTTTCTTCTTAATCAGAGTTTCCACACAAGCTCGATACCACTTGTTGATCGATATACTCAACCAAACTAACTATATAACTTGTAAGGGTTTAGCAACCTTGGATAAATCCTAAATTACTAACAATGAAACACTGATATTACTCTATTAAGTATGCGGAAACTACTTCAATAAAGCTAAGAAGAATAACTTTTAAACTTCAACGATTATATTAAAACTTTGAACATGCTTGATACATGTGATTCACTAACAACCCTAATAACTCTAATATCGTACTTGCATGTAAGATTGATCTCAATATTCTCTAATGTTGCGATTCCTAATGCCAATCTAGGGGTCCTTTTATAGGCATAAGGAGTACCCTAGTCGGTTTACAATTATAATCCTTGTACGACAAGTAATACTAAATATAATCTAAGAATATTCTAGAATTACAAAGCTTTCCATAAACAATATAACATAGCAGTCCTTTAGCTTTGCAGTACTTTGACACAAGCAGTACTTTGACTTTCTTCAGCACTTTGACTTTCTTCAGCACTTTAACTTTCTTCAGCACTTTGACTTTCTTCAGTACTTTGTCTTTTATATCCCAACAAAAGTCCAAATACATTGATCTAACACAATATACCTCGTATATGGTCTCGAAATAATGCAAAGGCCAAGTTCTAAAGTTTACAAGCTACCGGCACACTCATAATTTGGTGGATTTGGGGTAAAATATTGGAAACAGATAAGGCTAATCTCACCATGTAATATCAAGGGTTGTATGTGCTCGTCGAAGGTCTAATCTAGTTACGTTAAGAAAAACATGTCAAAATTTTTTAAAATGGCATAATTTTTCAAAATAAACTAGAAAAACGAGGGCAAAATAATGTTCAAGAGATATTCTACCCTCGCCCCCACTAGAGTTGTATAAAGTCCCTTTGTACTGCGTTAAATAAATGAAGAAGTAGAATTAGGCGACAACCCCTAAAATTTGCTCCAAAAGAAAGAAGGCCCATGAAAAAGAGATGTGCCTTCGTATAAGCATCATGAACAAACTTCAATCCTCGAATCACACTACCCACAAGCATAATTCTAAAATAAAAAATGAAAAACAAACCTAACTCACTTTCGTAGGAATCACGGTTGCATTGAGCATATGCAACAAGCCTTTTAAACCACTTGGTGTCCCAAGTGGACGAGTGAAGGCTCGTGAGGGTTTACAGGGAACACACCCACAAAGTTTATTTAAAATACTAATACAAGGTTATTGTGTTTTAAAATGAAAGAAGTAAAGCAGAGGAAGGTTATGTCGTAACTCTTTGAGGGAGTTACTCCGTAACTGGCAAAACCTGACATAAGTTGTAAAGGCTGACTCGCCACTATACCCATGATGGTATTACCGTAATTGGTAATGCGCCTAAAATTGACTACAAAAGGTTGGTTACGCGTAATCATATAGATGAGTTACGCCGACTATGGTCGATCGCAACCGGCAGTTAAAGAATTACTTCCTCGTTTCCTGCAAAAATTGTTAGAAAACACAAAACCCTACAGAAATGGAAATAAAACAAACGAAAGGGATAATTCGGGTTGTCTCCCGAAAGAGCACTTTTCTTTATTTACGAGTCTTTAAGTTAGACTCAAAGAAGCGGGGCTTTAGGCAGGGGTGAAGAACTCATCTCCCAAAAGCTTGCTAACATCTTGCCCATAATAAATTTTTGCATGGTGTCCATTTACCTTGAAATATACTCCTTCCTTGTTATGACCCTCAATAGTCCCATAGGGGAACACCTTACTTACTGTGTAGGGGCCAACCCAACGAGATCTCATTTTTCCAAGGAATAATTTGAGTCTTGAGTTACAAACGAGAACCTCCTGTCCTACTTCAAATTTTTTATCCTTAATTCGCTTATCGTGCCATCTTTTGGTCTTGTCTTTGTATGCTTTGGCATGATCGTATGCTTCATCTCGTAATTCAGCTAAATGATTTATTTCAGAAAATCGGTGTTCCTTGATCATATCAGCCTCTAATTTAGCATTCTTGAGAGCCCAATATGCTTTATGTTCCAATTCTACGGGAAGATGACACGCTTTTTCGTAAACAATCTTAAAAGGGGTGCTTCCAATAGGAGTTTTGAATGCTGTTTTGAATGCCCATAAAGCTTCGTCGATTTTTTTGACCAATCTTTTACATTCTTCTGTGGATTTTTCTAAAATTCGCTTGAATGTATTGGTATTTTCGGTTTGCCCATTAGTTTGTGGGTGATAAGGTGTAGACATCGATTGGAGTACCCCATATACATTGAGGACTTTCTCAATAATAGCATTACAAAAGTCGTCCTCGATCACTTATGATGGTCTTAGGGATCCCAAACCTAGAGAATAATCTTTTCAAAAAGCAAATAACACTTCTAGCGTCACATGTTTGCGAGCTTCAGGCCGTCCCACTTTGAAACGTGTCGTGACTACAAGGATATAACTTTTATTCTTTGATGGGGTTAAGGGTCCCATAAAATCTATCCCCAAACATCAAAACCTCACATACCATAATGTTGTTGAGTGGCATCGATTTGAGATGTTTCCTGCTCTTTGACAAGCGTCACAGTCCCTAACATGTTTTCTCTGCATCTTTGAAAATGCTAGGGCAAAAGAACCCGGCCTCATAAACCTTTCAAGCAGTATTATCTGCCCCATAGTGTCCTCCCGCATGTCTGTTGTGACAATGTTCCAGAATCTATTTTTGCTCATTTCCAAATACACATCTCCGAATAATACCATCAGGGCATGATTTAAAAAGAAAAGGATCATCCTAGAAGTAATATTTAAGATCTGAGAAGAACTTTTTCTTTTGATCAAAACTTTTGTTGCTCGGCAATACTCTGGCAGCTAGGTAATTGGCGAAATCTACGTACCATGGTTCGGGACTGGAATCTTTAATTCTTACTGCCATGAGATGCTCATCGGGGAAGGAGTCCCGAATAGTTTCTTTATCAAGTTCTTCAAGCTCAGGGTTTTCTAATCGTGAGAGGTGATCAGCAGCTAAGTTTTCTACCCCTTTCTTATCCTTGATCTCAATTTAAAATTCTTGTAGCAGCAGCACCCATCTTATCAATCTTGGCTTTGGCATCCTGTTTCTTAATAAGTACTTCAAAGCAGAATGGTCACTGTAGACAACAGTTTTTGACATTACTAAATAAGATATGAACTTATGCCTTGTGCCTTTTCGGTGGTGTGTAATGCTCTTGTGCCTCATTTAAGGTTTTACTAGCGTAAAAAATGGGTTTAAATTTTTTATCCACTCTCTGTCCTAAAACAGCCCCCACAGCATAATCACTAGCATTACAGATAAGTTCAAAATCGTTGCCCCAATCAGAAGCAATAATAACAGGGGCAGTAGTCAACTTTTCTTTTAAAATATCAAAAGCTTTTTTGCAATCGCCATTAAAGTCGAATTTTGCATCTTTCATGAGGAGTTGGGTCATAGGTTTGGTAGTTTGGGAAAGTCTTTTATAAATCTTCTATAAAATCCAGCGTGCCCAAGAAAACTCTAATTCCTTTTGATTGGTTGGATAAGGAAGTCGAAATAACGTCAACCTTAGCTTTAACAACTTGATCCTGTTTGGGAAATCTTATGCCCCAAAACAATCCCTTCTCTAAACATAAAATGACATTTCTCCCAGTTAAGGACAAGGTTGGTTTCTTCACATCTGGCAAGCATTTTAGATAAATTATTAAGACAAGATGAAAAAGAGTTACCAAAATGGAGAAATTAGTCCATGAAGACTTCCATAAAGTCTTGATACATATCGAGAATATAGCTTGATCATGCACCGTTGGAATGTGGCGGGAGCGTTGCATAATCGAAAGGCGCATCGCCGGTGGCGAATGTTCCGTAAGGCGGTGAAATAGTTTTCTTGATCCTCGAGGCGTCGAATTTGGAAGTATCCCGTCCATCAAGAAAACAATAATACTCATGTCGGAAGGTCTTTCTAGCATTTGAACGATAAATGGAAGGGAAGTGATCCTTTAGGTATTGCGTCATTTAATTTCCTGTCGATGCATACCCTCTAGCGGTGACCGTCCTAGTAGGTATCGACTTGTTATCTTCATTAGTGACTATTTTTGTTCCTCCTTTCTTGACTGCAACATGAATAGGACTAACCAAGGACTATCGGAATAGCGTAAATTAGACTGCATCCGAAGTTTAATGATTTCGTCTTTTACCATCTTGGACTTTTGGGTTTAATCTCCTCGTGGTTGTACTCTTGCTTCAAAATCATCTTCCATTAGTAACTTGTGAAGCTGATATAAAGGGTTGATCCCTTTTATGTCGAGAGACTTTCCATAATTGCCCTTGTGCTTGCTTAAAACCTGCAATAGTAACTCCTTTTCTTCGTCAGATAACAAAGAAGGAATCACAATAGGAAAATTACGATCCCCATCAATGAATGCATATTCTAAATGCGAAGGGAGCTCTTTGAGTTTCCGTGGTATTTGCTGAACATAGCGTTTGATTGTTCACAGCCAGTTCTTCCATTTCGCTTTCTCCATCGCTAGATATCCCATCATTATCTTCGAATTCTAATGATTTCAAAGGATCGGGCATAAAGCATTTCTGGGCATGTTTCTTAGCATTAGCTTCGATAAGGTCGAGATCATCAAGGTTGTCGTCGATGAAAGAAGCATATCTCATGATTTTCAAGATCAGAATGTAATCTTGTTATTTCCAATCTCCAACGAAATCTTCTTGTTATAAACATCAATCATAGCGTGTCTTTGTGGCAAGAAAGGGTCTTCAAGCAAAATGGGATATCATCCTCCTCCATTTCAAGGACTCTGAAGTCAATAGGAAGAACAAATTTATCGATCTTAACAAGACCATTTTCGGCGATTCCTTTAGGATATTGAGTTGTTTTATTAGCTAGCTCAATGCACATTCTAGTTGGCCAGGTCCCCAATTCGGTAGCGAATAGAGAGATGGCATAAGACTTATGCTTGCCCCAAGATCGACAAGGGCCTTGTCGAACATAATTCCCCCGATTGTGCAAGGTAAAGTGAAACTTCCTG
>OU343220.1:1562674-1642938 GCA_910596185.1 Chrysanthemum makinoi
GATCTTCTTCCTTAAGGGGCATATCTTTTAGAAGGGTAGCAGAACACCTTTGATTTAAAGTTATCTGCGTCTTATCAGAAAGTCTTCTATGGGTTAGGAGATCCTTCATGAATTTAACATATTTAGGCATTTGATCAAGAGCTTCAACTAGAGGAATATTAATGCTGAGTTGTTGTAACATTTCCATGAATTTTTGAAACAACGTTCATTCTTGTTCCTTCTAAATTCTTCCCAGAAATGGTATTGGAGGAATGTAGGGACGGACTTTCTCGACAGTTGGTTGAGCCCCCTCGGTTTCTTTGTTGTTATCGTGAGGTGTTTCATCAGTCAGATCGTTCGAGTTTGAAGGGTAGGCTGGTTCTTTATAGTTTAATCCACTTCTGGTTGTAATAGCATGTGCTAGATCTCGAGGATTTGGTTCAGTTGTGCTAGGTAGTTCTCCTTCATCTCTTATTCTAACAGATTCTGCGAGTTTTCCGACTTGATTTTCAAGTCTTCTTATAGCGACTGCTTGTGTTCTCGAGCATGGTCGTAATCTAAACGATATTCCATACCAATTTTTCGCTCTCTTCTTTTTTCTCTGGATTCCTTGACAAGCTTTTTCGCGACATTTTCTACTGGATCCGTTACTCTCCCATCAATGGGTTTATTGAACTTGTGTTTAACCATTTTGACTTCTTCTGTAAGGGATTGCATATCTATTTCAAATTCCTCCAGATTCTTTATTACCGATTGTAGCTCAATAGGGTCTTCATTCCAAAACGACGAGTGGAGAGCTACTTCTTCAACTCTTGTCCATCCTTTATCCCAGATAACGGGATAGGTTCTTTTGAGTCTAATAATTGCCAAGTTTTTATGTTCAATCCGTTGTAAAATATTTGCAGTTGCCTGTGCTTGTTGAGTTTATGCTCGGGGCCTTTGAGGATGGCTTCATTGAATCTTTCCCAAGCTGTAAACAGTGGTTCATCATTGAATTGCCTAAACCTCCTAGTTTCTTGATACAGGTTTTACTGATCAGGTTTTAATATTTATATAGTCTCGTTATACCTATGGTCTACCTAATGCACTAACGGGCAGTGTACCCGGTCGTGTATAGTGTAGTAATCGGTAAAACCGAGGTCGTCCCAAGAGCTGTGTGTGTTGGATTATTACTACATCTAGGTGTCATAATTTTTAATATGATTTCAATAAGGAATTAATTAGTTAACTAATAAAGCAGATAAAAGCAAATAAAGGCAATGGTTTAATCAATAGAGGAGAGTGGTTCTAACCTAGTTATTCCTCCTAGCTAGTTATGTCTATGTCTACTTACTTCCAATTACTTCAGGTGGGTTCAAAGTTGAGAGAACAGCATTTGGTCAATTCGCCCTAACCAATCAGCAAAGATGTCACCACAGGAGAAGTCAGGTGTCCCCTCATAAGTCCTATTTTTCCTGGTCCCCTAAGCCGAGTCATTAAGTACCTCTACATGCTAGATTTATAATAGTGAGTACGGGCGTTGCTGCTTAAACACTCACCCCTAATTCTTAATTCATCCAAAGCGGTAGGTGATCGGGTTGGTCAAATCGCACAAGTAGAAAGGTGATTGATTAGTTGGTCATATCTTACCCTTCAGGTCTCGGTCCGATACTCACTTAGAGTTGATTGGTCATATCTCCTAAGCAACTAGCCTCTCATTGTCATTCAAAACTACCGAAACCAAGGTAGCTACCAATAAACTATGCATGCATACACTTAGAAATAATTATCTTGAATTAATGTAATGAAACAAAACAATTAAGGAATCATAACTAGGCCCGCACCAAGAGGTGCTTAGCCGCTCATATTAACTATACAAATCAATTCAATATTCTAAGTTACGAAATACATGAATCGAAAGTAAAGAAAAGATAAAATGCTAATGCTTATCGTAGGGGAGTGATTTCTCACTTGGAGACAGCTCTGTATGCTCCTCTAGACTTGCCTTTGGCTTCTTCCCATGTTCTTTTGTTGTGATGTGTGGAATGGGATGCATTTAAATGCTGAAAACCGTGGGGTATTTATAGGCCAGATCTGGGTTACGGCGTAAATAATATAAGAGTTACGTAAGTAATCTTCAATTCCTTCGTATTTTCACTAGATCTGTAGTTGCGGTGTAACCTTAAGTGGTTACTCCGTATCTTCAATATTACTTGTTCTGTTACTGTAATTGTTGAAATTGTTACGGCGTAGTTCTCAGCGGCGTGGAACCTCATTTGACCTAATAAGTTACGTGTAGTCTTTGGGGAGGATTCGTTGTACAACCGATGAGTTGGTTTTAAGTCACGCTTTTAGTTAGCATAATGTGAGAGATGAGCTACGCCAGTAACTTCTTCAAAAGTCGACATACTATGATAAATAATTTGATATTTCTCCAATTCCGCGTCTCTTTAGCTCCAATGCTCGTAATTTACCTGAAAGTGGAAAACACTGGAAAACAAGTGTAAATCCATATAAATGATATAAATTACAAGCATTATCGGGGGAAATTGACACTTAATATTTAGGACTATTTGATGTTATCAGTATAGTACGTGTGTACAAGAAAGTGGTACTAACACATTATTATTAGTATTCTTGGATTGAATTACAAAACGGTAAGGGTAATTCACATAATCCTATAAACCCTAATTAGGGTTCATCCAATTGCTAGTTTTCCAGAATTGATTCTTGAATCGAAAAGGTACACATATTCTTGTTTATGTTAATTAATTATTCGTTAATATTTCCTATATGATTCCGCATGTATACTTTGATGTTATGTGTTTTATTATTGATTGTCATGATATATAATTCCAACACTTAGCAGTGTTTCCAAAGAAAGTACTGCTATTAGAACTTGCAGCCGGGGTTTCAAATGAACTAGCAATGGTTGAACTTGACTTAGCAGTGTTTTCAGCAACTCTCTTCTGCTTCACAATTTCTTCTACCGACACTGAGTTATCATGAGACAACTCTTCCTTATCTTGATGATGATCTCCTTTGATTCCAGAATTCAAACCATCACCATCTGAGGGACCCTGCGTTTCAATGATGGGTTTGACAGAACCAGCTTTCCACTTCTCAATCAAATAGAATTCTTTTGGAGATTCAGCTTCCTTAGAATTTGTTCCTGCATCAGAATTCTTTTGTGTACATGCATAAACATTAGTGGATGTACCTGCATTGATAGGCTCAAAATATAGTGTGACTAATAGTCGATTATAAGTTACCACAATAATTCGCAATATAGTACCACGTATATAACAATGTATGCCAGGCAAAGCCCCTAGAATAAATAATATGCGTCCCGTAACATAGTGGACCGAGAGGTTGGCGACCTCTAATAGCGCTATCCATACTACCTACTAATAGGAGACAAACAATGTGAATGTACGAACGGTACATCATACAACTATTATATACAATTAAGAACACTCCGAACATAGGAGAATTTGCACACTCCACCGATAAAGGAGAATTAGTATTGCTCCGTTCACATAGGGAGACTTTGCACACTCCACCAATAATGGCGAGAATTTTTGAGAGCTCGTAACATAGTGAGGCCTGCTCGGGGCGGGGAGGCTTTAGGTTGCTCGAACAAGGGAGACTTTATAGTGATGCTCGAACATGGGAGACTTTATAATGATGCTCGAACATGGGAGACTTTATAGTGATGCTACGAACATGGGTGACTTTAGGTCAAGGTCATAACACGTCTGGTTCAATAAGTTCAAACAAGTCATAAGTTTGTATTTAAGTTCAAGAGTTCGTTCAAAGTTAAGTAATTAAGTTCAAAGATTTAAATTAGAGTTCAAAAGTTCAAAACAGTCAAAGAGCTTGAATAATATCAAAAGTTCAAGATAGTCGAAGCGTTCAAAATCACGTAAAACAAGTTTAACATATATCAAAAGGGTCCTTGTACAAGTTAAAATAGTTTAACTATATGTCCAAAGGTTCATATCAAGTCCAAAGTGTTCACTTATATGTTAAAGGGTTCGAATCAATTTAAAAGAGCTCAAATATACATGTCGAAGGGTTCAAAATCAATGAAAGTATTTCAATTAATAGCGTTCATAACATAGTGATCAATTTAGTTCGGGCATAATCTACTTACCGCACAGAATGGAACAAAGATATTTAAGTTCATATAGATGTAAAGTAAAAGCAAGTAGTTGAGCATGTATCTCCCCTGAAGAGTTTATAAAACAATTTAAGCAGAGTAAAAGTGGGGCTACAAACTCACCTGATGCAATGATTATGGTGACAAAAGTAGATACACTGAAATGAGGTCGATCTCAATCCATGACCTAATATGAATGATTTGCTCTAATATAAGTCATGAAACAATGTCGTGCATGCAAACTCATATGATATCCATACCACTTGTACATTTTGGAAAATAAAGTTTATCATCGAAATATATGTTTAAGACATATTGTCAAGTTACCAAATACTTTACAAGTACTTACGTCGAAATGATATCCTACGATAATCATTTGGTGATTTATTATGAATCTATAACTTTTCGTCAAAAAATAATGTCATTTGACAATTTCATGAAAGTGACTAAACGGCCTTGAAAAGCTAGTCGTAAAATGGTGCACGTCGAGTGTTAGAAAACAAACTCAACGGTTTTGGGAAGCTTGTATCATCATATCAAAGTTTTAGCATTTAAGTTTTTATCGTAGAGATCTTGATCATGGAGAAAAACATAGGTAAAGTATGGTACTTGTGTCCAAAATATTGTTTAAGGGTGGTTTTCGGCAAAGTTTAAGTGACCGTATTATATTCGTTACAACTCCGCTTGACGAACGGTTGGACATTTTGGAAAATACGCTAGGCGAGCTTACTTTTACTAGAAGACATAATGTTATAAAAAGTACTACATCCATGTTAAAAACGACCCTCAACATGGTCATTTGTGGCCGTAATATTTGTCTAATAGAAATATATAAGTTTTGCTTATTTAATATAGTTACGGCAACTTTATGTAAACGCGTGTAATTTAATCGTTACAAGTCCGTTTTCTACGTTTTATATGTCCTTAGCCGTTATCAAAGTATACTTATATATTTTTGATAGGTCGACACAATTTATAACGCTTAAGACCCATTTTTGACTCGTACAAAATCTGGACAGCATGTTGTTTTCCCGAAAAATATAGTTTTCGTCGTCAAACTTGAAAATATCATAACTTCTTCGTTATAACTCCGTTTTAACCCGTTCAAGCGGCCACGTTTTCGTTTTAAAGTGTATTTTCTAAATATCTAGCCCAATAATTTTTACTCATAATTTAAAAATTCGATTTAACAAAAACCAACAGACCCTTAATTATAGTTGTGAAATGAGTTTTCTCGCGCAAAACCTATTCTAACCAATTCAAACCAACGCCGAAGCTATTCTAAACCTACCATACACCTTCTTAGGGTGTCATGGGTTCCTAGACATCATCAAAAATGTTATGTTTCAAGGGATAATTAAAGGATGATATATATATTCATTATAAGTAATAAAAACATTAAAAGTGGTATAGACTCATATGTAACATGCATGTTTTCTTGCAAGAATGATGAAATAACATAAATATGAATATGAAAGAGTTATAAAGATCATGGAATGCTTACTTGAATGATTATGTGAAAGAAAATGATGAAAACCTTATTAATCTATAGGTTTATTATTTCAAAACCATGACATAGATCACTACTAGAACATGATGAACACTTGAGCTAGAAAATTTTTGGTTTCCCTTGTGTTTCTTGCCTTGGACGATTTTTATGGGAAAGATGAGAGGGTTTTGATGTTACTTCACCTTCTACTATCTGTAAGTGTGTTTTAGATAAAGATAATATCTAGTCTTTATGTGTATATGTGTACACTAGTAGAGAAATGCAATTTGATGACCATGATGACAAGGGGGGGCTAAGGTGGCCGGTTATGATGCTATAGGGGGGGGGGGGGGTTGAATGTGTTTTAATATTTAAGTGTATTATTTGTTGTGTAAAATGTGTAATTTGTAGATATAATTAGGTATTAATGTAGCGTTAGCCAAAAATAGATTTTAACGGAATAAAATAAAATGTATTGAAGTCGTAAAAATTATAAAAATACATTCCTCGCAAGAATTGACTAAATAAATATTTATCGAATTGTATTTACGAAAACCGTCGTAAATATTTATACATAACAATTTATATACAAAATAAATTGAAAACATCGGGTAAACTAATAATATAATTTTTATGGTCTTTAAATGAGTATAAAAATATATCAGGATAATTTTTGGAAGTGTCGGATCTATTATTCAAAATAAATGATCGTACGATAGCGTTTATTTAATAAAAAATATCGTTAATGAAATATAAATTTTTCTCAGGAATGAATAGTGTTTTGTAAATAGTAAAATTTTGAAATATGTTCTCAGAATATCAAAAAGACTCCGAAAATGATGAATAGTAAAATGATGAATAGTAACCGATGAATAGTAAATTCCCGAGATGAATAGTAATTTGAGAAATGACCGAAAATTGAGAATTGTGACATTCTTCCCCGGTTAGAGGAATCACGTCCTCGTGATTCGATTAATGATACTATGGTCCGAACCTCGACAAGGGTTCTAAAAGTTTTATGCTCGCATATGGTCTAAATGGTTATGTCAATGCTCATGCATATGGGTTCCTCGTTCAACTAAATATGTTCTCGTGCTATCGTGAGCATTTCCCGTCCTAAATACATGCTCTCTTATGATTAGGCTTGATGAGGCAGGCTTTCCTATTCTCGACCGAAACCCTCAAAAGATTTTTAGGTAACCGATTTTTACTTAATCTCACAACTCATCAAACAAGAACTGTCATGAGATTAGGCTAAATCGGTTTGAGCAACAACTTGTTTCTAGCTTGATCTTTGCAACTCATCATACAAGAAGCTGTTTCGCCGGATCAAGCTGAAACAAGTGGTTTGAAGAAAATCTTTTGAAAATTTGGCTCGATTACGTAATTGCTTACACATATGAGACTACTACTCCCTTCATTGCATGATTCTTCTGAATTAGAAATAGATGATGGGCTATGTATAATTTAGGAGTAACTATGCATTGCTTGGACAAATCGTCTCATATGATGTTTGGTGTTGAGTCATAAGTCCGCATGTATAAGGAGTATGCACTTATAATGATATGATGAGATGCTATGATGATGAAGTTATAGTCTAGGGTCAATGATGCAACCTAGTTCTCTATAACCGATGCTCGATACCAATCACACCCCAATTACCTATTTTGAAGCAGAATGGAATTCATGGGGGATGACTGTCATAGCATCAAAGTTACAGTTATATCGAACGACCTAAAGTGTCGTTTTGAAAATATCATTTGATTAAGTAAAATATTCAGAGTTTACAAAACATAGGTCCCAAAATATTTCCAATATACCAAAATGAGTTTGTTACAATCAAACGATAGTTAGGTGCATAAAATATATGTGAGGCATGCGTCATCAGCGACTCTAAGATAAGTCCACATGCATGCCATGAAGTGAATGGCTTAGATACCTAAGATAAAACATGTTAAAAGTGTCAACACAATGGTTGAGTGAGTTCATAGATTTTGGTTAACAAGTAAAGCTTTTAAAGAGCGTTCATGCAACAAAGGCAAAGTTTTTGGTCATTTAGAATAGTCCACAAAGCAAAGGCATTGTAAATCCACTCGGTTCAAGTTCCCATACAAAACTTGCAACCTGTGTGTTCATAACCCGCTGCCAAAATATGTCTAGTTTATGTTCAAGCACACGAGGTCAAATGAGTTCTCAAAGCAAAGGCATTGTAAATCCACTCGTTCAAGTTCATGCCCATACAAAACTTGCATTGTGTGTTCACAACCCATTGCACAAAATATAGTGTGACTAATAGTTAGATTATAAGTTACCACAATAATTCGCAATATAGTACCACGTATATAATAATGTATGCCGGGCAAAGCCCTAGAATAAATAATATCGTCCGTAACATTGTGGGCCAGAGGTTGGCCGACCTCTAATAGCGCTATCCATACAACCTACTGATAGGAGACTAACAATGCGAATGTGACGGTACATCATACAACTATTATATAGAATTAAGAACACTAGAACATGGGAGAATTTGCACACTCCACCGATAAGGCGAGAATTAGTATTGCTCCGTTCACATAGGGAGAGTTTGCACACTCCACCAATAAAGCGAATTTTTAGAACGCCTTTCAGTAACATAGTGAGGCCTTTCTCTCCGGACGGGGAGGCTTTAGGTTGCTCTGAACAAGGGAGACTTTATAATGATGCTCCGAACATGGGAGACTTTATAGTGATGCTCCGAACATGGGAGACTTTAGGTCAAGGTCATAACGTGCGGTTCAATAAGTTCCAAACAAGTCATAAGTTTGTATTTAAGTTCAAGAGTTCCGTTCAAAAGTTCGTAATTAAGTTCAATGATTTAAGTCGAGTTCAAAAGTTCAGAACAGTCAAAGAGCTTGAATAATATCAAAAGTTCAAGATAGTCGAAGCGTTCAAAATCACGTATCAAAAGGGTCCTTTTACAAGTTAAAAGAGTTTAACTATGTGTCAAAAGGTTCATATCAAGTCCAAAGTGTTCACTTATATGTTAAAGGGTTCTAATCAATTTAAAAGAGCTCAAATGTACATGTCGAAGGGTTCAAAATCAAGGAAAGTATTTCAATTAATAGCGTTCATAACATAGTGATCAATTTAGTTCGGGCATAATCTACTTACGCGCACATATAATGGAACAAAAGATATTTAAGTTCATATAGATGTAAATTAAAAGCAAGTAGTTGAGCATGTATCTCCCCCGAAGAGTTTATAAAACAATTTAAAAGAGTAAAAGTGGGGCTACGAACTCACCTGATGCAATGATTATGGTGACAAGTAGATACAGCAAATGAGTGCGATCTCTATCCAACCTAATATGAATGATATGCTCTAATATAAGTAAGTGAAACAATGTATGCGTGCATGCAAACTCATATGATATCCATACCACTTGTACATTTTGGAAAATAAAGTTTATCTTCGAAATATATGTTTATGACATATTGTCAAGTTACCAAATACTTTACAAGTACTTACGTCGAAATGATAACCAACGATAATCATTTAGTGATTTATTATGAATCTATAACTTTTCGTCGTAAAATAATGTCATTTGACAATTTCATGAAAGTGACTAAACGGCCTTGAAAAGCTAGTCGTAAAATGGTGCACGTCGAGTGCTAGAAAACAAACTCAACGGTTTTGGGAAGCTTGTATCATCATCTCAAAGTTTTAGCCTTTAAGTTTTTATCGTAGAGATCTCGATCATGGAGAAAAACATAGGTAAAGTATGGTACTTGTGTCCAAAATATTGTTTAAGGGTGGTTTTCGGCAAAGTTTAAGTGACCGTATTATATTCGTTACAACTCCGCTTGACGAACGGTTGGACATTTTGGAAAATACGCTAGGCGAGCTTACTTTTACTAGAAGACATCATGTTATAAAAAGTACTACATCCATGTTAAAAACGACCCTCAACATGGTCATTTGTGGGCGTAATATTTGTCTAATAGAAATATATAAGTTTTGCTTATTTAATATAGTTACGGCAACTTTATGTAAAAACGTGTAATTTAATCGTTACAAGTCCGTTTTCTACGTTTTATATGTCCTTAGCTTCGTATCAAAGTATACTTATATATTTTTGATAGGTCGACACAATTTATAACGCTTAAGACCCATTTTTGACTCGTACAAAATCTGGACAGCATGTTGTTTTCCCGAAAAATATAGTTTTCGTCGTCAAACTTGAAAATATCATAACTTCTTCGTTATAACTCCGTTTTAACCCGTTCAAGCGGCCACGTTTTCGTTTTAAAGTGTATTTTCTAAATATCTAGCCCAATAATTTTTACTCACTGACGAAAATTCCAGATTTAACAAAAACCAACAGACCCTTAATTATAGTTGTCGAAATGAGTTTTTCTCGCGCAAAACCTATTCTAACCAATTCAAACCAACGCCGAAGCTATTCTAAACCTACCATACACCTTCTTAGGGTGTCATGGGTTCCTAGACATCATCAAAAATGTTATGTTTCAAGGGATAATTAAAGGATGATATATATATTCATTATAAGTAATAAAAACATTAAAAGTGGTATAGACTCATATGTAACATGTATGTTTTCTTGCAAGAATGATGAAATAACATAAATATGAATATGAAAGAGTTATAAAGATCATGGAATGCTTACTTGAATGATTATGTGAAAGAAAATGATGAAAACCTTATTAATCTATAGGTTTATTATTTCAAAACCTTGACATAGATCAGTACTAGAACATGATGAACACTTGAGCTAGAAAATTTTTGGTTTCCCTTGTGTTTCTTGCCTTGGAAAATTTTTATGGGAAAGATGAGAGGGTTTTGATGTTTACTTCACCTTCTACTATGTGTAAGTGTGTTTTAGATAAAGATAATATCTAGTCTTTATGTGTATATGTGTACACTAGTAGAGAAATGCAATTTGATGACCATGATGACAAGGGGGGGCTAAGGTGGCCGGTTATGATGCTATAGGGGGTTTGAATGTGTTTTAATATTTAAGTGTATTATTTGTTGTGTAAAATGTGTAATTTGTAGATATAATTAGGTATTAATGTAGCGTTAGCCAAAAATAGATTTTAACGGAATAAAATAAAATGTATTGAAGTCGTAAAAATTATAAAAATACATTCCTAAAGAATTGACTAAATAAATATTTATGAATTGTATTCTGAAAACCGTAAAGTAAATATTTATACATAACAATTTATATACAAAATAAATTTAAAACATCGGGTAAACTAATAATATAATTTTTATGGTCTTAAAATGAGTATAAAAATATATGAGGGATAATTTTGGAAGTGTGGATCTATTATTCAAAATAAATGATAAATGCGATGCGTTTATTTAATAAGAAAAATATACGTTAATGAAATATAAATTTTTCTCCGGGAATGAATAGTGTTTAGTGAATAGTAAAATTTTGAAATATGTTCTCGAGAATATCAAAGCATTTCGAAAAATGATGAATAGTAAAATGATGAATAGTATCCGATGAATAGTAAATTCCCGAGATGAATAGTAATTTGAGAAATGAACGAAAATTGAGAAATGACCAAATTGTGACAAAAGTGTAAGCAACGTTGTGAAGGCTTCTCGGCCAAGTGAAGGAGTTTGTTGACATAGTGCTTGAACTCTCGAGTAGGTGACTCGAGGAGTGGAGTAGGGCAAGGAAGGTGACCTTGTAGCCGAACCACTATAAATCTGTTGTGTCTTTTCTATCCCTTTACTTTATTTATTTGCTTGCATTATCATTAGATCTATACGTTCTCAACATCCATACGATTTCACATAATATCGAATCTAAAGTTTTTGAAATCAACTTAAAATCGGTAAAACTATTCAACCCCCCCTTCTAGTTTTCCACAATTGACATCAAGAGCTAAGTTTATAAAAGTTTTAAAATAAAATTGTATTTTAAAAACTTTTCGATCACTATGGGTTCTGAAAATTATAAGGAAGGGCAATCTATGCAACGACCACCACTACTTGAAACTAATGGTTTTATATATTGGAAAAATAGATTCGAAACATATGTGAAGTCTAAAGATATTGATCTTTGGTACATTATTGTTGAAGGTGATTTTGAGGCTACCTCAAATGATGATAAAGGAAATTTAGTTCACATACCTCATGATAAACTAAATGATGAAATGAAGAAAAAGTTTTCTAAAAATAGTGAAGCAAAAATGGTTTTATATAATGCTTTACCCAAAAAGGAATTTGAAAGAATTTCTATGCTTAAAACCTCTAAAGAAATTTGGAATTCTTTATTTGTAACTCATCAAGGCAACCAACAAGTTAAAAATAATAAAATTGATTTATTTGTTCAACAATATGAATAATTTTCAATATCGGGTGAAGAAACTATAGATCATTCATTTGCTAACTTTAACACTATTATTACATCTTTACAAGCACTTGATGAATCTTTTTCTAGCCGTAACCATGTTAGGAGATATCTAAGGGCACTTCCATGGAAGTGGAGATCCAAGGTGACGGCAATCGAAGAGTCAAAAGATTTGACAATCCTCACCCTCGATGAACTCATAGGCAACCTAAAAGTCTGCGAGCTTGTCCTTGCTAAAGATTCCGAAGCCTCAAAGGTGAAAGAGAAACACAAATCTCTTGCCCTTAAAGCCAAAAAGGCTTGGAGCGATGAGGAGAACTCATCTTCGAGTAGTGACGACGAAGAGTACGCTATGGCGGTAAGGGACTTTAAAAAATTCTTTAGAAGAAAGGGTAGATACGTCAAACAACCATATGACGATAAGAAAGGCTTTCGGAAAAGCAAAGGAGGACGAAGCCAAAGGATGATAGTACTTGCTTTAAATGTGGGGACCCAAACCACTTTATTAGTAAGTGTCCCAAAGCGGGATGATCAAAAGGCGTTATGAGCTGCGTGGGGAATGGCGGCGGAGGATGAAGAAATTTTTCTTATGGCAAATGACGAGGTATGTCTCGAATACTATAGTAGCTCATCACTTGATGACAACTCATTGCATAATGAATATGATAAACTAAGCAATATTAGCTTAAAACTAGTTAACAAAAACAAGCTTTTAAAGAGTCAAAATAAACGTTTAGATAAAGAAGTCATAAAATTAAAAGCAAAACTAAAACGTTTAGATAAAGGTAAAATAGCAAGTGGTGAATGTGAACTTTGCGTTCAACTTCAAACACTAGTGGATCACTTAGATTCTAAAATTGCTAGAATGAGCACGAACACTTTAGATACAATACTCGATGCGTTAAAAGCGGTAACAATCAAAATGGTCTAGGTAGTCAACAACTTGATCCATCAACTAGTGAAAGTAAAGAAACAAAATTTGTTAAAGAACTAGAAAAACCATACTTGTTGTGGATCCCACGGATCCCAAAAGGGAACCGGCGGTGTGAAAAAGGGATCCGTGGATATGCTGTAGCAAACATTAGCAATAATATAGCTTCTTCATCTAGAACTGAGTTTGTCATAGTTAATAGGAAGAAACCAAATCATGTCACCACTAGACAACCACCTCCAAAATATAATCCTACTTTTGCAAGAAACAAAGCTCCATCTTTTCAAAACCTAATTCATTTAGGAGACCTAATAACGTTTACCAGAAAAGTAACCATCAAATGGGATGGAATCAAAACATGCAAAACGGTTTTCCTTTTCAAAACTTTGCTCCATGGAATGCATACTCATCTTATCCATACATGTCTAACATGAATGGAATGTTTAACACTAATGGACCCATGAACAAATGGGGACCAAACTTTTAAGTTTATTATTGTTTTAGGTGTGCTTAAAGGTCAACCTAGACCCCGATGAATGGGTCAAGGATAGCGGGTGCACAAGGCACATGACCGCAATAGGATCTATTCTCCACAAATGAATCCATTAATGGAGGTAATGTGGTGTTTGGAAATAGCAAAAGTAGAATCATCGGTAAAGGTACGATTTCTAACAAATCTCTAACCATTAACGATGTGTGTCACGTAGAAAACCTAAACTTTAATCTCTTAAGTATAGGACAAATATGTGATAAAAATGGCAATGTACTTTTTACCGAAACCGGTAGTAAGATACTTAAAAATGGCATAACCATAGGAAGAGGAATTAGGAAACATGGAGTCTATGTCATTAAAATTGGTAATGAACCTAAAGACAAACTATGTCTTACCTCTATGGATGATACTTCGACCTTATGGCATCGAAGATTGGGTCACTCCAACATGCGACTTCTTCAATCGCTATCATCCAAAGATCTAGTAAGAGATCTACCTAAGTTAAAATATGAACATCATTTTTGTGATGCTTGTAATATAGAAAAACAAGCTCATTCGAGTCATAAAGCTAAAAACATGGTGTCCACAACTAGGTGTCTAGAATTACTACATATGGATTTATTTGGTCCATCCGCTATCCAAAGTTATGGAGGCAACTACTACACTTTGGTAATAGTGGATGACTACTCTAGGTATACATGGACAAAATTTTAAAGAACAAAACGGAAACCTTTAACTATTTTGAAATATTAAGCAAAAAGATCCAAAGACAACTAGGAAGTCCCATAGTGTCTATTAGGACGGATCATGGTAGGGAATTCGATAATGAAGTGCAATTGGAGCTTTTGTGACGCTAATTGTATTACTCACAACTTCTCGGCTCCTCGCACTCCACAATCGAATGGGGTAGTAGAAAGAAAGAATAGAACTCTACAAGAAATGAGTCGAACCATGCTTAATGAACAATCCATACCTCAAAATTTTGGTGTAATGCCGTTGATACTTCAACGTATATACTCAATCGAGTCTTGATTAGACCAATCTTAGGAAAAACTCCATATGAGTTACTTGGAGGCAAAAAGCCTACGTTAAATCATTTTAGAGTCTTTGGTAGTAAATGTTTTATTCTTAACACTAAAGATTACCTTACAAAATTTGATCCTAAATCAACGAAGGTATCTTTTTAGGTTATTCGCCAAATAGCAAAGCTTACGTCATATTAAACAAAGAAACAATGAAGGTAGAAGAGTCATTAAATATAAAATTTGATGAAAGTCCACCCAAACCCTCTCCACCTCTTGTCGATGACGAGATTATAGAAAGTGAAGCCATAGTAATAAAGAAAAAGATATGTGAAGAAGGAACCTCTAAGTGATGAAATAGTAAACATTAAAGAGTCCAAAGATCACCCCGTAGATAAAGTCATAGGAAAACTAAATGAATGAACATTAAGGTCTCAAGTTCAAAACCAAAGTAGCTTGTTTTGTTTCGTTTCAACCTTAGAACCTAAGAATACACAAGAAGCCATAAAAGACAAAAGTTGGGTAATGGCTATGCAAGAAGAACTAAATCAATTTGTTTCTAATGATGTTTGGACACTTGTCCCTCCACCTAGTAATCAAACCATAATAGGAACCAAATGGGTTTATAAAAACAAATTAGATGCAAACGGAGTAGTGTCTAGGAACAAGGCTAGACTCGTTGCTCAAGGGTATAACCAACAAGAGGAATAGACTTTGATGAGACCTAAGCCCGTTAGGCTAGATTAGAGTCTATTAGAATACTTCTTGCGTATGCTTGTGCTAATGATCTAAAGCTTTATCAAATGGATGTCAAAAGCGCTTTTCTAAATGGTGTCATAAATGAAGAAGTATATGTAGCTCAACCTCAGGGCTTCATTGATTTTGAAAAACCCAAACATGTGTATAAATTAAAGAAAGCCCTTTACGGTCTTAAACAAGCTCCAAAAGCTTGGTATGATAGACTCAAGTCATTTCTAGTTAAACACAACTACACCATGGGGTTAGTTGACAACACACTTTTACTAAGAAAAGAGAGTCACATATAATCATAGTACAAATATATGTAGATGATATTATATTCGGATCCACTTGTCAAGACATGTGTGATGATTTCTCTAAAATCATGCATGACGAGTTCGAGATGAGTATGATGGGAGAACTTAGTTTCTTTCTTGGTCTACAAATAAAACAAGTAGAAGATGGTATCTTCTTTAATCAATCTAAATACATCAAGGAGATGTTAAAGAAATTCGGTCTAGAAGAGTCAAAACCAATTAGGACTCCAATGTCATCCGACACCAAACTCACAAAGCGAAGACGGAGAATCCATAGATAATACTAAATATCGTGGCATGATAGGTAGCCTTCTCTACCTCACGGCAAGTAGGCCGGATATCATGTTTAGTGTTTGCTTATGTGCTAGGTTTCAAGAAGACCCTAAAATATCACACCTAGAAGCCGTAAAAGGATATTTAGATATATTAAGGGTACAACACAATTAGGATTATGGTATCCTAAGGGCACGGGAGTAGAAACAATTGTATATGCAGATTCTGACCATGCGGGTGATTACGTTGATAGAAAAAGTACAAGTGGGGTATGTACTTTTATGGGATGTTGTTTAACATCATGGTTTTCTAAGAAACAAACGGCACTTGCAATATCAACAACCGAAGCCTAGTATGCGTCTCGCCCGGCAAAGCATGCCACCAAGCACTATGGATGAAACAAGCGTTAGTAGACTACGACATCCATCTAAGCAACATAGCCATCCTATGTGACAACAAAGGTGAAATCGACTTAAGCAAGAATCCGGTATTGCATTCTCACAAAAAGCATATAGAGATTCGTCATCACTTCCTAAGAGACAATGTTCAAAAGGGGAACATCTCTATTGAGAAGGTAGCATCCGAAGACAACATAGCCGACGTCCTCACCAAACCGTTGAAGCGGGAACAATTCAACCTACTTCGTCTTGGTCTTGGTCTAATGGAAAAAACGTCGTAACTTAATTGACTCTACAAGGTATGTAAACACTAGCCTTCTTCTTTCGGAGTCTAGGATTTCTATTTCACACACAACTCACAAACAATACGGGAATTTTCAAAATCCAAGATGAGTTTTTACACTTTTAGTTTTCTTATTTTTTTAGAAAGCCTACTTTCACAATGTTTTCTAAAAAGATGATACCTTTCCGTATCAATTTCACAAAAGCAATTTCTCACGTCTAGGACAAATCGCTTTTCCATTATTAATACAAAGTAAAACCCGTTTTCATTGCATCTCATGTCTTTTGAATGCTAAAGGGGACACATAACTAATATGTGTTTTGGGGTACATTCATTTAAGCAACAATGAATTAGGAGCATTGATAACACAAAATTACGTACTCATGTACTAAATATGTGTTTTCGGGTTATCTCAATAGGATGGTTTTACACTTCTAGTTTATTTTCTATTTTTTAGGGGTCGAGATAACCGAAACTCCAAATAGTTTGCATATAGGCACACACTAGAAAAATGTTTCCAAAAGGAAAATTTTGTCTGCGAAACACCAAACCACGGATCCCAGCTTTATGCTGGGCCGGATCCCTCAAGGGAAGGATCCGTGTAACAAAAGCTGTTTTCAACTTCTATTTTTTCACTTTGGATGAAAAATCCACATTTGTTTCATTTTTGGGAGTATGCTCTTTAATGCTTGTGTTCTCATGATCACATGCCTTGAATTCATATCTAATCATTAGATTTTAATCCACATTTTGGGTCAAGCATTCATTACAATGCTTTGTTTTTCTATATATATAACTTCCAAAATGCTTGCATACTCCATCTCCTTCTCACAAACACACTTCATCATGTCATCCAAAAACCTTTTAGGAGAATCATCTAGTACAAACAATCATGATATCCAAACCTTTGTACTTCCACCATCCAAAATACCACAATCAAATGCTAGGATATCCGCACGGATTAGTATCCGATCTTGTTGTTTAGCAAAACCAACCTCAAATGGTTCATCCTCAACAAATAACTCACCGCAAGATGCTTCCATTATAGCACCACCCTCATCACCAACAAGTACACCAAGTTCATCACCACCTAAAATAACTCTTTTGGAACTCCTTAAGACTCCAACAAGATCTAACCAACCTAAAGAAAAAGAATTAGTCTTTTCAACACCCCCACATCTCCAAATACTATCTTTCAAGATCTTGAAACATCACCACCATTAGCTCCCATCACATTACAAGAACATCTAGGTTCTTTTCCACCACCATTTATTAACATTCCGGATATTTATCCATATTTTCCTATTTTTCCACCACAACTTCCTCAAAACTCAAATCAAAACAACCCGGAAAACTTCCGCACTCATTACCCACATCATTTACATTGTGAACATTGCCAATCCACTAGGAAAATTGCAATAGAAGTTAGGGAAGAAATGCGTTTCATACTCAACCTCATCCTTGATCGCATCAATACCATTACTCATCAAAACCTCCATCCATAACCTTATGCAAGCATGGAAGGAATCACTACTACTACTTTCTACTTTTAGTATTATTTTTCTTTTGAAGTCATTTTCAAAAACAAGTCTTGTTCTTATTTTTACATGCTTGTAAGTGGCATACATACCACTACAATTTGTTGTTTTATTACAAGGCCTTGTTTACATACCTTGGCTCCCAATCTTGATTCTCGACAACCACAAGAATATAAGCATGTTACTAACCTTTCTTTTTGTAGGAATTTTTATTTTTCTTCACTTGACGCCCCAAACAAGGGGGAGCTACCGTCAAGGGGGAGTTAGGAGTTTGTTTATTTCTTCCAATGGTTAACTTTTTGTTTTGACAAAAAGGGGGAGAAGAAGTAAAACTTAGGGGCTTTCAAAACTTACATCTATTCTTAAGTTTTACTCATCATAACATTATGTTTTGTCATCAACAAAAAGGGGGAGATTGTTAATACAAATAAACCGTAAAAACGTTTATTAATATTTTGCTATCTCTTTGTGTTTTGTTGATAACAAATGTAATGTTATCTTAAGTAAAATTATAAGGATACATGTTATTTTTGTAAAGCATTTACATATAGCCATTTAAATACAAAAATGTAATAATTAAGCATTTGTTGTAATAGTTTATTAGGATGGGTAAAAACCATAACCCATGGACCATAACCCATGGACCATAACCCATGGACCATAACCCATGGATCTTAAACCCATACCAAAGAAGAATTGATACAATGTATACTTAGATACATTGAATCTAAAGAAAACCCATGGATCAACCCATAACCCATGACCCATAACCAAAAAACCCATGGGCAAGAGGCGTACCACGGATCCCTAGGATTACACTACCGGATCCCAAGTGGAAGGGATCCGTGGGATCCGTGGAACAGAGGAGAAATTTGCCTATAAATAGAGAGCCATTTCTTCATTCTAACTCACCTCTTCTTACTAAATCTCTCATACACTCTCATTCTCTTCTAACATATAGATCACTTGATCTAGAGAGTTGTTCTTCTTTCTTTCTATTTGTGATCCTCATATAGGTCCTTCTAAGCGAGATCACGAGCATTCTACAAGTCATCCAAGCAAGGGGTCCTTGATTGATTTGTCACTCATAAGATTTACGTAGCAAAGATCTTGTATTTGATATTTCACATATTTGTCCACCGTGTAATGCGGACTGGTATCTAGCTTTGTACCAGAAAAGTGTAAGCAACGTTGTGAAGGCTTCTCCGCCAAGTGAAGGAGTTTGTTGACATAGTGCTTGAACTCTCGAGTAGGTGACTTCGGAGGTGGAGTAGGGCAAGGAAGGTGACCTTGTAGACGAACCACTATAAATCGGTTGTGTCTTTTCTATCCCTTTACTTTATTTATTTGCTTGCATTATCATTAGATCTATACGTTCTCAACATCCATACGATTTCACATAATATCGAATCTAAAGTTTTTGAAATCAACTTAAAATCGGCAAAACTATTCAACCCCCCCTTCTAGTTTTCCACAAAAGGTTTGAAGAAGGCTACCTTGTGGTAAGAATTTGATCCCCAGGGTGGTGTGTACCCTGTTAAAACAATTGTCCTATGTTCTGTTCTAGGCTTGATGCACGATGAAACAATTTGCTTGTATGTTTGGTGAAGGCTAAGGCCTTAAGACAATGTTTTTGGATGATAGTTAAGGCTTCGACCGGAAGCGGTATTGAGCTTGGCCGTTGAGGTTGCAGGTACTAGGGTGAAGGCCTAGTTTTAAATGGAATCAAGTATGGAAATATCCTACACTTTTTAAATATTTATCTTGTGCACTTCTATAAGCCATTTTACGTAGCGCAAAAATTTTACAACCTAATGTGTAATAACCTCATTGTGTGTAAATTACAACACCAAGAATATTGTGACCAAATTTGATGCTGAGCGATTGGTCGCGTACCCACTCTATCTTTAATCCACTTGAGTCTTACGGTTTTTTATATATACCATAAACTATTAGGAGAGTTAATGTGAATGTGTTGGTAGGCTTTAGTAGTGGTGTGCGGCTTTTATTTACACCTTATGCCTTTCCTTTAGACATTGAAACTCATAAACAACTTGGTGAACAAATCTTTGTGTTTAGAAGCGGGCAAAGAGATTTGTGGAAATATATATATCATTGAATTGGTAGAGATGATTACATCATTTTGAAATGAACACTAAGACAACTACCAATAATGCTTGCTTTCCCATGAGAAGCTTTTAATACAAGAATGAAAAGTAAAAATACTTCTTTAAACATAGAACTTTTGGAGGTTAGGTACCATTCCATGTTACGTCGATGGGTTCTCCGGAAGAGTGGCAAGCTTGTATGCAACATTGCGGTGAAGCTTGGTATGACATAGGGCCCTTCCCAAGTAGGTCCCGCTTCCCATATACGCCTTGCTTGCACTATTGAGGTGTAGCATTACTCTCGAGCTTGAGCGTGGAGGGCTTGACCCTCTTGTTGTAATAGCCTTCTATCTTATGCTTGTGCATGGCCTCTACGATTGAGGCTATTTCTCTTCTTTCTTCCTAACAGGTCAAGGTTCTCTCGATCCCTTAGGTCATTCATAGAGGTCTCAAATGTGGCCACACGCTCTGTGTGTACACTTAGCTCCGAAGGGATGACAAATTTTGTTCCATATGTGAGGCTGAAGGGGGTTTTGCCATGGCTTGACTTGGGTTGGGTCCTATGAGCCCATAACACTTGAGGAAGCTCGTCTACCCACCCATGATGGCTTCGTCCCAGCCTTTTCTCGATTCCCTTGATTATATCCCTATTGGTTACTTCCACTTGCCCATTACCTTGTGGATGATAGATATGAGTGAAAGACTGCTTTATCATTAATCCTTTACAGAAATCATAAAAGACTCCTTTGGCGAATTGCTTGCCGTTATCGGATCTCGATGATGTGGGGCACTCAGAATGCATATGATGTGCTCTTATAAGAATTTCTCTATGTGCCTTCTCGTAATGGAAGCTAAAGGCTTAGCTTTGACCTACTTTGTGAAATATTCAATAGCCACCAACAAAATTTGACTCCACCGGGGAGCCAGAATGGCCCACAATGTCTATTCCCTATTGGGAGAAGGTCCATCGCGGATGTAACACTTGTCATGTCTTTTTTGAGAGCTTGGGGACCTTGGAATGTCGACAAGCTTCATTTTGTATAATTTATGTAGCATCCCTATGCATCGATGGCGATGGTAGCCTAACTTCATTATTTTGAGACAACCAGAGCGGGGTCTGCGTGAAGGCTGCAGGGACCCGTGAACCTCTATGCGATGATGCTCGATGCCTGTTTAGGCCCAACACATCTGAGCCAAGGGTATAGGAAGGATCTTCTATACAAGTTTTCTCTATCGGTCGATATTGTGGAGATTTGACCGTACTTTCCTTGCGATTTGGGTCTTGAGGAGAATGCCACTTATCAACTATTCCATGATAGAGTCATCCACGTGTCTCCTTCTTCATGGACAACGTCTGCAACTTCCTTTCATACAATCGACCTTTTAGGAAAAACTTCTAGTAGTACCTCCTTTGTGAGATGGGCGAAGGCCATAGAGGCTAGCACGCTTTCACTCAATCGTCCGCTTTCTTGTTTAGATTCTGCCGAGCGTCTTTGAATGGTGTAGGAGTCAAAGCCATACAACAATTCCTTGTTTTATCAAATATTGTTTGATGACGGGTGCCTAGCTTAATAGAGCACGGACTTCCATATCCCTTGCTGCGGAGGCTGCCAACAAGGCTTAGTACTGCTTCATTGTTGGTGGCTTCAAATTCAAACCGGCGCATAAGTATGCTCACTTACCACCGGTGACCAACATCAACCACCGCCCCGGAACCATCGGACTTGATACTCGTCGTGTAAAGCTTCAATCATCACGCATTTGATGAGTTTAGCCTTGGCTCCTCCTATCTTTTGGTTCGGGTGTTTCCGCTAAGAGTGCAAGAATACGCCCGCTTTGGCGAGTTTGACCTTTGAACTTTATCTCGTGCTCTCCAAGCTCGATGGCCCATTTGCCACCCGTCCGATTTTCCGCGTTTCAGCAAGATTTGCTTGGCGGCTTGGAGTTATCTTTTGTCGGGTGGGCACGAAATAAGCGTCGAAGCCTACTTGCTGCGTAGATCAGGGCCAATATGAGCTTCTGCAATGTAGGATAGTTAATTTCTGCTCCCTGCAAGACCCTGCTGACAAAGTAGATTGGGATTTGCATTTTGTCTCTTTCATGCCCGATGGGGCGTGATGCTCTCCATTGAGGATCGCGATATACATAAACAACACGCCTTTGATTGGGTGCGTAAGTGTTGGAAGTATTCCATAAACTCCTTTATTTTTGGAAGGCGACCTCGCATCACGGCTCCATTGGAAATTATTCTTGTCGACGCAGCACTTAAGTGTCTTAAAAAATGGTAGGGACCTGTCCGCTCCCTTCGACAAGAATCGGCTTAGTGCAGCCAATTTTTCGTTTATGCTTTGTACATCCTTCAAACACTTCGGAGCCTGAAGATCCGTGATGGCCTTGACCTTCGAAGGGTTAGGTTTGATCCTTTGCTTTGTAATTAGATGCCCCAAGAATTGCCCTTCTTCGACACCAAAGGATAATTTCTTTGGTTTTAGCTTCATGTTGATTGCCCCTCGAGTTGGTCAAAGGTCTCTTGGACGTCGAGAAGTAGGTCCTCTTCCGTCTTCCACTTAATAACAATGTCTTCTATATAAGCTTCGAGATTTCTGCCTATCTGCTTGTTGAAGGCTTTGCCCATGAGCCTTTGGTATGTAGCCCCTGCGTTCTTTAATCCAAAGGGCATTTTTACGTATGTGATGGCGCCTTTACTTGTGCGGTAGATGTCTTCTAACCGTCCTCCTGGCCATTTGGATTTGATGATACAATTTGTAGGCATCTAGGAAACACTTCAATCGGAAGCACTTGCTAAGGACTCTACCTTCAATTGATTTACGACAGGAATAGCTTGATCCTTTGGGCATGCTATGTTGATGACGATAAAGTCACCATACATCGCCATCCTCCATCGCTTTCTATACCATCCTTTGGGTTTCCACCCAAGTTGGTATTTGACTTCCCTCGGGATCCTGCTTGTATTAGCTCGTCTACCTCCTTCGAGGCGTTCCTTCGGGGGCTAGGCTTCTCCTTTTTGTTTGATGGGCTCTATGTGCTTGTATTAGGTTGAGCTTGTGTTCGAGTAGAAGGGCTTTCCGTCAATCACACCGCGTTCTTGAAACTCATGTCATGTCAGAATATTTCCATGCAAAAACATCAAGGTTAGTTTGTAACAGCTCCGTAAGCTTTGCCTTGAAGTTGATTGGAAGTTGTTTTCCTATCCGACTATTTGTTGAGGTAGCTTGGATTTACTACCACTCGATCTTACGCATCCGTGCGACTTAGAATGGCCATCCTCGAACCCTATTTAACTTTCTTGGCACCATACATCCTATCTACTCCGTAATTTGAATGAGCGGTCCCTACTCGAAAGGAGTATGGAACTTGATGGTTGTGTGTATGGTGGAGACCACATTACCCATTTTTGCATAGCGGTCCTTCCCATCAACAAATTGTAAGGGAATCGAGCTGGCTATGATGAAGGTGAGGACTTGGTTACGGATAAGGGCCCTTCTCAATTGTGATCTCAAGGGTATCTCAGAGGCGGGAGGTGTTCACGGAGAACCCACCAATGGTACCTTTGAGTCTACCCTCTGCGAGGGTATTGATGGCAGCTTTAGGAGGCGGTGCTCATTCGTAGATGATTTCACAAGAACTTCCACAGTCCATGTGCTTGGTTTACCTCCGTTGGAGACCCACACCTTGATGACAACATGGTCATTTGAAGGTGTCACCTATAATGGATTGAAGCGTTATCTCCCTACTCTTCCTAGCTCGATCTATCTCTTTTCGTTTCAAGGTTGGCTCACATGCATTGCACCATCGGTATTGGGGCTTTGGTAAAGTGGTTTCTTTCTTGCTTCCTTCCATTGGCCGAGTGTGGAGACCTTGTCCTTTCTTTTCTTAATGCCTTTTACTAGATGTGCTGGCTGCCGGGAATCTTTGCTTCTTCGATTTGCTTCTTCAACTCCCTCTGACTATTAATTAGTGTCGTGCCCATGATCCTCGTGAAAGTGGCGGTGCCGACATGTCCCTGCCTTTACCTCATGTGCTTGCGACATGCGAGGGGTGAGTGAAGGACTTGGCTGACTTTCCGGTGAGGATTTCCTAGGAGATTTGACCAAGTTTGCCAAGGCCCATGATTTGAGCCTTTGTTGTTGGGGCGAAGAGGTCCTGATTCTTCTTTACGTTCTTGGAACCTTCTCGGAGAACCCTAGAGAACTTGTGGGAGGCTTCTCTTTGTTCGTAGACTTACCGTTGGTGCTACCTCTTTGGATTCGATCCAAGTATAAGTCTTTTCCATGAGTTCCTTGTAAGTGGTCGGAAGAAACGATGGACTGAAATTCCACCGGGCCGTGTCAAGTAAGCCATGCCGAAACCGAAATCCTTTGCTCTTCGTGCAACCCCATAATGCAGCGTTTGGTTGGTGTCTTAGAAGTGACGAAGGCGTTGTGCTTTTATACTCTCTGCTTAATGGTATGCGGCTAAGTGAGTCTTAGTGTACTTGTTCTACTCGCTAAAGTCGCGATCGGAACTTAGCGAGATCATCCGACCTACGATGCTTCCTACTTTTGTCCATTCCACCATATTCATGCGAATCTCCGGAGAGTGTAGGTGAACATGTAGCGCGCCCTTGTCATGGCCTTCGCATCGATGGCGCTTTAAACAAGTGCAGAAGTTATCGGGATCGCCTTTCCCATCGTAAGTGCCTATGTGAAGGCATCTTCAACCCATCGGGAAGAGGTAGTCTTCAATCCATTTCCGAAAGGTGTGTAGGCACCGAAGCTTCCGTATAGAAAGGGTTATATGGAGGTGCATAGCGAGGTGTAGGGTTATGCGGATTGTGGTTTCTGAGGGATAGGTGGTTGCGAAGCGTGGTATAAGTTGAGGGAGCTTGGTACAAGGGTTTCCATTTGAGTGTGTAGGGTGCATAGGAAAGTGCCCATAAGGCATGTCTTTGGTAACTCACGGTTCGAAGAGACCCATTTGGAGGATAAGCATTATAGGGTTGACTAGGCAAGTAGGGATTCATGCCTTGAGGTGTTAGTTGGTTTATCCCAGCGTACCGAGGAGGCCCTCCGACGCTCGAAATGTACGATGGAGGCACCGGAGCCCCCGTCCCATCTCTCCCCAGATGAGCTGCCAAGTGAGGTAGTAGGTTTATCCCTTCGTTTCCTATTGGATTACTTCCTCCGTTGGAGTTCTCACTTCTCCTTTCTCCAAGTATTCTCTTCCTTGTACCAGGATCTCCGCTGGGACCCTCTTCGAAACCTACAGTTCTTCCATTAGGCCTCTGATGATGTACCCTCCGAGTAGTTCGAAGGACACTCCTCAGAGCGATGCCGAAGCCCTTCCATCACAGACCAGTTAAGATTCCAAAATATCCACAGGCGTCAAACCATTCGTTGTACGAAGGTTACCTTAGGAATTAGCCATTTGCAGACTCTAAGCCCTTGGGGTATGGTTGTGAAGGAACAATGGATAAGGAACCTCGACTTGGTCAAACCCGATCTCCCTCTCTCTCTCTTGGCTTCCCGTTAAGTCGAGAGAGCGTGGGTCACTAACCCCTAGCGGTTACCACAATCATGGGGCGCCACCATGATCTCCGACATTCATGCAAGAGTGCCTCTAACCGTATTTCATCCACTATAAATAGGTTAGACGGACAATGGATTATGGTATGCTCATTTCACACTCATCTTTTACTTACACACCTTACAACCATAACTCATACTTACTCTCACGCGGAGGTGGTTGCGAGTCCTACCTGCGTAATCACTAGCGTAGTGTCTTAATATTTCTTATTCTCAGGTTACAGGCGATTCTTGGCTGGAACATACACCCCTCATTACTTTGATCCTCATCGAAGCCTGGTAGTGCAATCTTTTGTACAATCAGCCTCCTTACAGACGGAGAACCAATTCGTAGGGCAGAGCGCCCCCTTCTTATTGGTCGAGGCCTTTCTTCCACTTCGATCTCTTCATCATATACCTCCTTGGAATATTCCAATTCCTTAGCATTTCGGTGTTATGAACTTGCCTCTTATGAGCCCTTATCAAGGACTCTAATGCTTGAAATTTGCTTCCAGAGGCGGGGCTAATTCGGAATGGGATTAGCTAAAGTTGAAGCATTATGTATGGGAGTTTTTCTAGAGATCAGTGTAGTGAAGGTGGAAGGCGATCATGGAAGCGACATTGTCGGTGTTAGTTGTGTGGTGATGGTACGGGGGTAGAAAAACACGGTGGTGGTGTATCTTCTCGTCTGTTTCCTGTAGGAAAGTAAATATCGGTTAGGAGGTTAAGACTTGGTGATGCAGGACTAATGCTTAGCAGATCCACGGATGGCGCCCGCAGTTGTACAATAAATTGCACTACCGGGCTTCAATGGTGATCGAAGGTAAGAGGGGTGTGTGTTAGAGCCAAGTTTGTCTTTCACCTGAGAATAAGAAATACGAAGACACTACCTAAAGTGATTCTGCGAGGTTGGACCGCCAATTCCTCCGCGTCTCGATATGTGTTTGTAAGTAATATAGAGAATGTGAAATGCTATGTTGAGAGAACATACCATTGAAATAACTCGTCTAACCTATTTATAGATAGAAAAATAAGCTTGGAGAGTGTTTGCACATCTTTTATCGGAGGGGGTGTCCCATGATTTGTGGTAACCGCTAGGGCTTCATCCCCACTTTCTCTGTCTTGGCGGGAAAGCTAACGAGATAGCGGGTTCGTGGGTGAGACCAAGTCAATGTTCTCCTTTGTCTTGGTGGTTCCAAGGCTAGACCCCAAAGGGCTTAGGCCTTCATTTGGCGACTTCTAAATGGTAACTATGTCAGAGATGAATGGTTTTACGCCATAGATGACTAAGGAAGATAGACTTTGTCCTTCGTTATGCAAATTCGACTGAGGTCGAAGGGGAGTTCTTCGACCTGATCAGAGGGTACATCATCATATACTAAGTATATATAAGTACATATCCATATTATGTAAACACTAGTTGTTATACATATGCATTTCTATAAGTTGTAAACAATATTACTTGTTTGGTGTTTTATATGAAAATGTAAGAGTGTTAATAAACTATTGGCTCAAACTATTTATGTATTTTATTTGTTTCGTTAAAATGATTTTACGTTTGTTATCGACAAAATATTAGAAGATCGTAAAATATAAATAAACGTTTTTGCGGCTTATTTGTATTAACACATATGAAGCATAATTACTATAAATGCAAACATTAAGTAAAACATGTTGACATTTAGCATAGAAGAGCATGTATATATTGATATATAACAAGAGATATAATATTAAAGTAGCTAAACAAAACCCATCTAATAAACATGCATTCAATAACAGACACCTATACGCATAAGAAACAGATGAATATACTAAAAGAAACATATAAACGTATGGTGAACATAATAAAATAAAAAAAAAACATCAATTTATATGTGATAACAAAACAAAATCAAAAACATTAAAATACTAACGAATGATGGACAATTAGAGTCAGGGTTTCATACATAAGATGTCTTTAATGATTGTGATGATCATGAAATCTACAACAGAAACCTGCGATAAGAAAAAGAAGGCAAAAGAATTAAAATCAATGGAAGATGAGACCACATAGGGAGTATATATAGGCTCGGAATTAGGGTTTCACAACCGTGACCCAACATATAACGCAATTCAAATATAGAAAAGATATCGGTGAGGATAACTATCATTTTAAAAACCTTCTAGAACATGCCTCTCGTGTTTGGAAACACATTTACGACTGCCCAAGAGTTCCATGACACAAAGAAGTTTGAAAAGCACCGGTTTCTCAAAGGTTTTCTATTAGTTTTCGACCGTCTATGTTTGGAGAGCCTTTAGAAAACACCTAAAGCGAGCCAAATTTTTCTCAATTAACCAATGAGGGACGTAATTGCAATATGAGCCCTCATTGGTTAATTGAATCTCGATTTGAGCTATAGTGAGTTCTGCTTATTATATAAAAGATTTAAAAGCATGTTAATCTTTTTAAACATTTTATATTTATAATTTAAAACAATATTTTTATGAAACATTAATATAATTTTGTGTTAATGCTATATAAAAATTTGTAGAATTAAATAATATCAAAACTATTAAGAAAATGACATTATAGTAAGATCTTAGATCCGATCTAATCTTACGACTCCAATTTTACAAAAACAAAAAAATTATCAAGTAGGATCGATTTTAAAACCTTAGTTTGTCTTTGTCCTATGATTATTTTCTTCATGGGCTGACCCTTCAGCGTCTTTTAACGCCAAAAGTTTTTGGATACGATTACCCTTATAAATATTAGAAGTAAGCAAATTAATGAACTCAAAAACTGAAGAAATGGATCACAAACTCGTGGCTCGTTTTAGTTTAGCTGCTCTTCTTTGTTTCATCATGTTGATGATGTCAAGCAATTTAGCAACTGGCACTGATAAGTTTACAACCACAATGCCTCACGGTACGTATGCATATATATTTTCCCATATTATCATTCCCTTTTTTTTTTCTTTCACAATCTGATTATAATCGTTGCGAAGTGCATGAGGCTTCATGGGGCCGAAAGATCCTTCAACAAGTTTATCACACGAACGCTGGTCCGGATGAGGAAGCCCGGCCCCGTCAACTAGTATCATCCTTAGGTTTTATGTGTGTGGAACACCTGCTATTATCAAATTCGTGATATATTCTCACGATGATTTGTATTTCCAAGAAGTCGAAATATGATCGACATCATTATGCTTGTCTGCTATTGATCAATGTTTATAATTATTAGTATGATCTGTTGTATGGAACCGTAAAACATTTGAAATTTGAGTTTTCATTTCTTATTGCTACTCAAGTATATATGTTGTGAACTAGTGATGCTCAATTGTTTATTGTTCTTGTGACGATACATTGCATATTTGACACTGCAAAAGATCCAATATTTTGAATGTATTTTCCAATCTTAAAGTTTCACACATCACAAAAAACACTAAAACGATCAAATCTGTCCTGAAGCACATAACATCATATATTCTTATATCATGAATAAATTTTATTTTATTTTATTATTTTTATTTTTATTATTTTTTATTTCACAATGACTTTTCGAATTGCAAAAATTTCAAATTATTTGTATTAGAACAACCTTTATTAAATTAAAAGTAAAATACAGCGTTCGTCCCCAAACTTGTACCAAAACATCACATTGAGTATGGGAAAAAAATTTCGTCACAGAAGTTCTTGTTCCATGTTTTTTTATCATCCAAGGTCCCTTTAACCATTATCTTTAGGTCAACTACCATCAACTTCCATTAGATGTCTTGCACATAAAGGCAAAATGATTATTTCGAGTCTTGTCTTCTTCCACCCCTTCTACTACATCTCCACTCACCACCACCCACCACCATTACAACCATCCACCACCCTTCACACACCACCACCATTCCGCAACCCTTTTGCAAAAACTCATATTCTGCGTTTTTTAAGAAAAAAGTGATCCTTTAATTCGCCAATTGGTTTTGAAAAGTAGATTTTCGTCCTAATTTTTGAAAAACATATTTCCAAAAACACCATATTGCAATACACAAAATGCGTTTTGGAAAAGTAATAATGAACGCCCCCTAACGCCAATTGATTTTCTTGAAGCTGAAATGATTTTTTTTTTTTTATATTTAGCTTAATTAAAATTTTATCATACAATTTTGAATCGTCTAAACTTGTTCGTTTGTGCCATTATATTAGAGTTTAGTTGTGGATAGCTTGGTTTATCAACAGGTTAACAACTTTTACTCAATTAAATATGATAAATAGCTAACTAACGACTGGGTTAGCGCTTGCGCGTTGCTGCGTGGCATGCATGTTTTTGTTTTATATGTATTATTACGGGAAGCATGCTTATGTTCGGTAATTTCGGACCAACTTATTTATATATAATTGAAAGTTTGATAAAACTGTAATTCTTTGCCCTTGTAGTTTAAAAAAAAAAAAATTAGAATAATTTTTAACTGTCTTTCATGTTTGTAAATAAGAATTGCTAAAACTATTCAACCCCTTTTAATTTTTCTCAATTTTAATCATTTTTAAACTTAAAAGTATATAAGTAAAACCACCTTTCTCATACTGTAGGATGTAAAAAAAATTGTTCCACGTGTATATATAACAGAAATAGAGGGGATTTACATCATGTTAAAGTAACTAGTTAAGTTTAATCACACACACATACTCTTAGCAAATAAACCACAACCTTCCTCTTTCTTAATGTTTAATTCATCACCAGCGAAACTCATCGTTATTTATTATTCTTTGAAAAGATCACTTCTTCTATGTTGTTGGCACAAACTCCAGTCATTAGTTTGAAATAGGGGTGACAATTTTCGACACGACACGATAAACGACACGAACCATTCACGATGTTAAACTGTTTTGCGTTAAGAATAAACAGGTTTGAGTCAAAAACGGGTCAACCCGTCTAAACCATTTAATAAACGAATTAGTTTTGGGTATTAAACATGTCAACCCGTGAACTCGTTTAAGTATATAAGATTTTAAAAATAAAATATATAACCTGTTTTTTATGTTAGATGTGCATTAGATGTATTTTGTTATTTACTTAGTATGAGTGAATTATAATTTTATACCTTAAATATCATGAAAATTGATGCTTATAATTAAAAAAAAAGTGTCGCATAATTATTTGTATGTTATTATTATCATATTTTAGATCCTTACCTTATTTTTGCATTTAAACTAGTTAAATCGACAAATCACCAACTTTATTCACTGCTTGACCTATTTAATTAAATGGGTTAAGCGGTCATAAATAGGATTCTGCGTGTTATGCAGGTTTGGGTTAGGGTTGAGTTTCTTGACATGATTAATATAAATGGGTCGTGTTTGGGTAAAGGCTATACTAACTTGCCAACACCTTGAGAACGAATAGGTTAACCGAGCACGACTCGATTCCACCCTCCGTTTGAACCCACCCACTAGGAGATCAAATCAAAGACTAATCGTTTTTCGTCTCATCGTAAACAAATGATTTTTTATTTTTTTTTTTTTTTTTTTTTTTTTTTTGGATATAGCGATAATAGATATTAGGTAATGAAAATACGAGGCGGCAAAAAAAGAGTCTTTCAAAGACGTATTACATTATCGATGCTCTTGTTGTAATACCTTTAGAAACATATACGGTCCCATAAAAGAAACTTACATGGTCCCATAAAGAAAGTCACATTGAATGTATACGATGTATCAACCAAATTGTTTATTGTCCTTAGTTCAATCAGGAATCGCGAAAAAAAAAAAAAAAAAATAGTTGCATTTTTTGAATCGGCTTAAAAAGACTTGATACTTTCAAACATGCATATGGTCCCTTAAAGAAATGCATGGCAAGTGTATGTATTGCATTAAGCAAACACTGTTATCTTCTTATTGTCTTTAATTCCTTCACGAATCGTGAAACAAAATCCCTTTAAATGTGCATGTGTTGAATCAAGCCACGTAGTGGAAGACTTTCTACTTTATGGTCTTCCTTTTTCTTTTCTTGTTTTCTTCCTTTTCCACACAATGGTCCACTATAAAGTACATATTGCTATGAAAATTTTATTTTCCTTCGGAAAAAACTCACAACAACTCCACATATGGTCCACTATAAAGTCGATGTTGTAATCAAAGTTCTGTTGGTGGTCGACTGAAATTAATTCTCGTAGTTATTGGTATTGCTTTAGTCAAATTTGTATTTATTGTAAATGTAATTAATTTCACGTATATACGAGGGAACGTTTATAAATGTAATTAATGTATTTATTGTATTAGTTATTATACTCGTGCATGTACGGAGATTTTTCTAAAAATTTTTAAGAATGTTTTTTATCTATAAAATAACAAATACATTTTTTTTGTTTATAATTATGGCTTATAATCTTGCTTTATGGTTATGTTTTGCCACCGCATGTTTCACTTGTAAATTGTTAATTCAGATTAACTCATAGTACTTTGAATTAGGTCACTTGTTCATGGCTAATTTGTTTTTTAAGTAAACCTCATGAATATTGTATCTACTATCCTTCAATTTCGTTATGCTTCCTCAATTCTTAAAACACCCGTTATAAATGATCGATATGGGTAATTTGGTCAATTCATACATCTTCATCTTCATCTTCTTATATAACTCAAGACATCATCATAAGTTTCGGTTAAAAACTCACATTCTGGCCAACTGAAGTAAAATAAAAAGATTGAATTTCGTCCCTGGTCACTCATAAAATGACTAAAATGAATCTGTACTTATTAAATTTCGTGCCTTGCCCTATACTGTGAGGAGGGACCCCCTGTACCAACGCATGTGTCGTCATCCAGCTGACTGCCAGACTTTTCCACCGCCAATCTTGTTCATGGCTGGTATTGCTGAAAGTTGGGAGGGTTCTCCGTTACATCCTGAAATAATGTGTTGTGGAGAAAGTATGTAAATTTCTAATTAAATTAAGATGTAGGAACTTAAGTTGATGATATTATCTTTCTCCTTTCTTGTCGCAGGAATGGCTTTCCGTAATTTTGTTGTGGCTGGTGGTGCCAAAGAGGTGAGGTTTATCCCTAAGGAGGCTAAAGAAGTCAGTTATGGTGCTAGCTTTCTGTCTGTTTCAGTGAACAACAATGATGTGGATGCCCAAAGGATCGAGCCTATATCATTTACCTAGCCTACGAAGGGGAAAGAGCCCGAGGAAGAGGATCAGAATGTGGAGAATGTTGCAGATTCTGATGACCCTGCTTCGGAGGACCAGCTTGCAATCGTAGGGTCCTCCGGCATTGCTGATAGGGTTCGAAACAGGAAGAGTACTAGTTCTAAGGCTGCAAAATCTGCCTCTAAAAGGAAGCTTGTATTGTCAACCCCTCCATCTCGTACGAATCGTTAGAAGAGTGTCCAGGGTAAGGCAATCGTTTTTCCAGCCATCGAAGGGCCTAGCAGCGAAGACATCCCTGGTAATTCTTCATTCTTGTTAAAAAATTTCTACATATTGTATTAGTCTGACAGTTATACTGCTGCTGCAGGTCTTCCTGATATGATGAAGCTTCCATCCCCTTTAGCCTGTCACTTGCTCGTGGAGCATGTGACCCCACCTATCTGGATAGGGGTGATGGACAACATGTCCTTGGAGAAGCTTTGTGACCTGCATGACAAGATTATCCCTTATATTGCTATGGATCTTTATCACAGCGATGTGGTAGGTGCAATGGTTGGGAGCCTTGTAAATGCAGCCATGTTCCATGGTAAGTACACTACTCATGAGGAGGTGGCCACCACAGGTAAACCAGTGGTACTTTCAGATCTTCCCTATTACAGGTCAACCTATGAGAAGGAATATGATGAAGCGGGTAACGCTTTGTCCACTGTTGATTTCCCTTTCCTTGCTGAGGATACGAAGGACCCTATGGCATCCATTGAGGATCTATTATCGAAGAAACCTAGGAAGGTTCAGCCTGTTTCCCCCAGCAAGAAGACACCATCTGCTAAGGCTCCATCTCCAAGATCCGCCGATCCTACTCATTCAAAGGTTTGAAGAAGGCTACCATGTGGTAGTAATTTGATCCACAGGGTGGTGTGTACCCTCTTAAAACAATTGTCTTATGTTCTGTTCTAGGCTTGATGCCTGATGAAACAATTTTCTTGTATGTTTGGTGAAGGCTACGGCCTTAAGACAATGTTTTTTGGATGATCGTTAAGGCTTCGGCCAGAAGCAGTATTGACTGGGCTTCGGCCGTTAGGTGCAGGTACTAGGGTGAAGGCCCTAGTTTTAAATGGAATCAAGTATGGAAATATCCCTACACACTTTTAAATATTTATCTTGTGCACTTCTCGTAAGCCATTTTTCTGACGCGCAAAATTTTACAACCTAGGGTGTAATAACCTCATTGTGTGTAAATTACAACACCAAGAATATTGTGACCAAATTTGATCACTGTCAGAGGGTCGTAGCCCACTCTATCTTTAATCCCTTAAGTCTTACGGGTTTTTTTATATATACCATAAACTATTAGGAGAGTTAATGTGAATGTGTTGGTAGGCTTTAGTATTGGTGTGCGGCTTTTGTTACACCTTATGCCTTTCCTTTCGACATTGAAACTCATAAACAACTTGGCTGAACAAATCTTTGTGTTTAAGAAACGGAGCAAGAGATTTGTGGGAAATATATTATATCATTGAATTGGTAGAGATGATTACATCATTTTTAAATGAACACTAAGACAACTACCAATAATGCTTGCTTTCCCATGAGAAGCTTTTAATTCAAGAATGAAAAGTAAAAATACTTCTTTAAACATAGAACTTTCGGAGGTTCGTACCATTCCATGTTCTGTCGATGGGTTCTCCGAGAAGAGTGGCAAGCTTGTATGCAACATTGCCGTAGGCTTCAGCTATGACATAGGGTCCTTCCCAAGTAGGTCCTAGCTTCCCCTGGTATTCTGCCTTGTTTGCACTATTGAGGTGTAGCACGTACTCTCCAGGCTTGAACGTGGAGGGCTTGACCCTCTTGTTGTAATAGCCTTCTATCTTATGCTTGTGCATGGCCTCTCTGATTGAGGCTATTTCTCTTCTTTCTTCCAACAGGTCAAGGTTCTCCCTGATCCCTTCGTCATTCATAGAGGTCTCAAATGTGGCCACACGCTCTGTGTGCACACTTAGCTCCGAAGGGATGACAACTTCTGTTCCATATGTTAGGCTGAAGGGGGTTTCGCCATGGCTTGAATTGGGTTGGGTCCTATGAGCCCATTACACTTGAGGAAGCTCGTCTACCCACCCATGATGGCTTCGTCCCAGCCTTTTTTTGATTCCCTTGATTATATTCCTATTGGTTACTTCCACTTGCCCATTACCTTGTGGATGATAGATAGGAGCGAAAGACTGCTTTATCATTAATCCTTTGTAGAAATCATAAAAGACTCCTTTGGCGAATTGCTTGCCGTTATCAGATACGATGATGTGGGGCACTCTGAATCTGAATATGATGTGCTCCCATACGAATTTCTCTATGTGCCTTCCCGTAATGGAAGCTAAAGGCTTAGCTTTGACCCACTTTATGAAATATTCAATAGCCACCAACAAAAATTTGACTCCACCAGGAGCCACAGGCATGGGCCCCACAATGTCTATTCCCTATTGGGAGAAGGTCCATGCGGATGTAACACTTGTCATGTCCTGTTTCAGGAGCTTGGGGACCTTGGAATGTATCTGACAAGCTTCGCATTTTTGTATAATTTATGTAGCATCCCTATGCATCGATGGCCAGTAGTAGCCTAACTTCATTATTTTCGAGACAACCGAACGGGGTCCTGCGTGAAGGCTGCAGGACCCTTCGTGAACCTCTGCGATGATGCTCGATGCCTGTTTAGGCCCAACACATCTAAGCCAAGGGGACAGGAAGGATCTTCTATACAAGTTTTCTCCTATCAGACGATATTGTGGAGATTTGACCCGTACCTTCCTTGGCTGCTTTGGGTCTTCAGGGAGAATGCCACTTATCAACTATTCCATGATAGGAGTCATCCACGTGTCTCCTTCTTTACGGACAACGTCTGCAACTTCCTTTCGTACAATCGACCTTTCAGGAAAAACTTCAATTAGTACCTCCTTTGTGAGATGGACGAAGGCCATAGAGGCTAGCCTGCTCAATGCGTCCACTTTCTTGTTCAGATTCCTGTGAACGTGCTAAATGGTGTAGGAGTCAAAGCCATATAGATATTCCCTTGTTTTATCCAAGGATTGTTTGTTGATGGGTTGCCTAGCTACATAGAGCCTTGACTTCCATATCCCTTGCTAGTCGGAGGCCTGCCAACAAGGCTTCGTACTCTGCTTCATTGTTGGTGGCTTCGAATTCAAACCAAAGCGCATAAGTATGCTCCTTCCCTTCGGGGCTGACCAACATTAACCCTGCCCCGGAACCATCGGAGCTTGATACTCCGTCTGTATAAAGCTTCCAATCATCCTGCATTTTGATAAGTTTAGCCTTGGGCTCCTCCTTATCTTTGTTTGGTTCAGAGGGTGTTTCCGCTAAAAAGTCTGCAAGAATCTGCCCTTTGACAGAGTTTCGACCTTTGAACTCTATCTCGTGCTCTCCAAGCTCGATGGCCCATTTTGCCACCCGTCCAGACTTTTCAGGTTTCGACAAGATTTGCTTGAGCGGGCTTGTCAGTTAATACTGTAATCGGGTGGGCCTGGAAATAGCGTCGAAGCCTCCTTGCTGTGTAGATCAGGGCCAATATGAGCTTCTCCAATGTAGGATAGTTAATTTCTGCTCCCTGCAAGACACTGCTGACAAAGTAGATTGGGATTTGCCTTTTGTCTCTTTCCGCCAGTAGGACAGCGCTGATGCTCTCCATTGAGGATGCGATATACATAAACAACACTTCACCTTTGATTGGGTCTGTAAGTGTTGGAAGTATTTCCATAAGTGTCTTAAGTGTCTTAAAAAATGGTAGGGACCTGTCCACCCCTTTCGACAAGAATCGGCTTAGTGCAGCCAATTTTCTGTTTAAGCTTTGTACATCCTTCAAACACTTCGGAGCCTGAAGATCCGTGATGGCCTTGACCTTCGAAGGGTTAGCTTTAATCCTTTGCTTTGTAATTAGATGCACCAAGAATTTCCCTTCTTCAACACCAAAGGAGCATTTCTTTGGATTTAGCTTCATGTTGATTGCCCGGAGTTGGTCGAAGGTCTCTTGGACGTCGAGAAGCAGGTCCTCCTCCGTCTTCCTCTTAATAACAATGTCGTCCACATAAGCTTCGAGATTTCTGCCTATCTGCTTGTTGAAGGCTTTGCCCACGAGCCTTTGGTATGTAGCCCCTGCGTTCTTTAATCCAAAGGGCTTTTTCTGTAACAATAGATGCCTTTACTTGTGTAGAAGTCTGTCTTCTCTTCGTCCTCCTTGGCCTTTTGGATTTGATGATACCCTTTGTAGGCATCTAGGAAACACTTCAATCGGAAGCCTGCTAAGGACTCTACCTTCCAATCGATTTCTGGCAAGGGGTAGCAGTCCTTTGGGCATGCTTTGTTGATGACAGTAAAGTCAACACACATGCGCCATCCTCCATCGCTTTTCTTTACCATCACTGGGTTTGCCACCCAATTTTGGTATTTGACTTCCCTCAGGATCCCTGCTTGTGTTAGCTCATCTACCTCCTTACAGGCAGCGACGTTCCTTTCAGGGGCTAGGTTTCTCCTTTTTTGTTTGATGGGCTCAATGTGCTTGTATTCGTTGAGCCTGTGTTCCGTACCGAAGGGCTTTCCGTCAATCACCAGCGTTCTTGGACCTCCTGTCATGTCTAGAATATTTTCATGCAAAAACATCAAGGTTAGTTTGTAACAGCCCCGTAAGCTTTGCCTTGAAGTTCGGTGGAAGTTGTTTTCCTATCACGACTATTTGTTCGGGGTAGCTTGGATTTACTACCACTCGATCTTCTGAATCCGTATAGCTTAGAATGGCCATCGGGGGTTCCTTCGACCCTTCTTTAACTTTCTTGGCACCATACATCCTACTATCTACTCCGTAATTTGAATGAACAGTCCCTACTCCGAAAGGAGTATGGAACTTGATGGTTGTGTGTATGGTGGAGACCACAATACCCATTTTTTGCATAGCAGTCCTTCCCATCAGCAAATTGTAAGGGGAATCTGACCTGGCTATGATGAAGGTGAGGACTTCGGTTCTGGATAAGGGCCCTTCTCCAATTGTGATCTCCAAGGGTATCTCTCCGAGAGGCCAGGAGTGTTCACCGGAGAACCCTACCAATGGTACCTTTGAGTCTACCCTCTGCGAGGGTATTGATGGCTTGAGCTTTAGGAAGCAGTGCTCGTAGATGATTTCACAAGAACTTCCATAGTCCATGTATGCTTGGTTTACCTCCCTGTTGGAGACCCACACCTTGATGACAACATGGTCAGTTGAAGGTGTCTGCCTTAGAATGGATGGAAACGTTATCTCCCCTACGCTTCCTAGCTCTCCATCTGCCTTTTTTCGCTTCAAGGTTGGCTCCTGTCTGTGCACCATCAGTATTAGGGCTTCGGTAAGAGTGGTTTCTTTCTTGCTTCCCTTCCATTCAACCAACTGGGTGTCGGAGACCTTGTCCTTTCCTTTCTTAATGCCTTTTACTAGATGTGCTAGCTGCCCAGAGCGTACTGCTTCTTTGATTTGCTTCTTAAGCTCCCTACAGCTATTAGTGTCGTGCCCATGATCCTCGTGAAAGTGGCAGTACTTCGACATGTCCCTGCCTTTACCTCGTGCTGACATGCGAGGGGGTGAGTCGAAGGACTTGGCAGCTTTTTCAGTGGCGAGGATTTCCCTAGGAGATTTGACCAAGTTTGCCAAGAGCCCATGATTTGAGCCTTTGTTGTAGGGAGCGAAGAGGTCCTTGTTCTTCTTTCTTTTCTTGGAACCTTCTCAGGAGAACCCCCTAGAGAACTTGTCGGAGGCTTCTCTTTGTTCGGCCGGAGCTTCGTTGGCTGCTACCTCTTTGGATTCGATCCAAGTATAAGTCTTTTCCATGAGTTCCTTGTAAGTGGTCGGAAGAACAGTGGACAGAAATTCCACCAGGCTTCGTGTCCGTAAGCCATGTACGAAACCGAAAATCCTTTGCTCTTCCTGCAACCTCATAATCTGCAAGGTTTCATCAGTGTACCGAGTGACCGAGGCCCTTGTGCTTTCGCCTTCTCTCTGCTTGATGGTATGCACGGCTAAGTGAGTCTTAGTGTACTTCTTCTACAGGCTAAAGTGCGATCGGAACTTAGCCTTGAGATCATCCAGACTTACGATGCTTCCTACTTTTTGTCCATTCCACCATATTCATGCAGAATCTTGGAGAGTGTAAGTTAACATGTGGCACGCCACTGTTATGGCCCACTTCTGCTTCCTGATGGCGCCTTCAAACAAGTGCAAGAAGTTATCAGGATCGCCTTTCCCATCGTAAGTGCCTATGTGAGAAGGCATCTTCAACCCATCAGGTAGAGGGTAGTCTTCGATCCTTTTCGCGAAAGGTGTGTAGGCACCAGAAGCTTCCGTATAGAAAGGGTTATATGGAGGTGCATAAGTAGGTGTAGGGTTGTACGGATTGTGGTTTGCAGGGATAGGTGGTTGCGAGAACGTGGTATAAGTTGATAGAGCTTGGTACGAAGGGTTTCCCCCCACTGAGGGTGTAGGGTGCATAGGAAAGTGCCCATAAGTCTTGTGTTGGTAACTCTGGTTGTGAAGAGACCCATTCGGAGGATAAGCATTATAGGGTTGAGTAGGCAAGTAGGGATTCATGCCTTGAGGTGGTAGTTGGTTTATCCCAGCGTACCGAGGAGGCCCTCCGACACACGAAATGTACGATGGAGGCACCGGAGCCCCCGTCCCATCTCTCCCCAGATGAGCTGCCAAGTGAGGTAGTAGGTTCATCCTGTTAGTGCAAATATTACGATATTTAATCTATACATTCTCATTTGTTTTGTTGATGACAAACATGTAACTTGTAATACATAACGTAAAATGTATAAGTTACTTGTATTTAGATCTTGTCTCAACATACTCTCAACACCTCTCGACGACTCAAGTCCTTGTATGCTACAACACAGGTTCGTACATGTTTGTTATGTTGCATTATGATCAAACCCCCAACAAACCTATAAACAAGTTTAGTTAAATAGTTTATGTACAACAATTAGTGTTTACATATTGGGTAAACATATACATAGCTAGTATGTATTATAATGGGTAATATAAATGGGTAGAAACTTAAGTATTTGACCCATTGACCAAATACATTGAATGTAGTTGGGTAAAACCCAAAGTCCATGACCCATACCCATTGCATGACATCATGCATATGTCATATATGGATATTATCCAGGACCCATGGTATTGACCCATACCCATAAGTCTAGATACATTGTACCTTGGTGGGCACTCAAAACCATAACCCATAACCCATGGTTTTAACCCAAAAACAATGGGTAAAGAGGAGTGTGCACGGATCCCTTGGAATTACAAGGTCGGATCCCTCCAGAAGGGATCCTTGGGGCAGAACATGGTTTTGGTGTTTTTGCCTATAAATAGCAAGCCAATTCTTACCATTTCCACACACCTTCACACATAGTTTCTCTCCACCAAATCTAGGATATTTAGATCATTAGGAAACATGTAAACCACCCTCATCTCATATGATCATAATGCTTCTAACTCTCATTTGTTGTAAGCATACTCCCGAAGTGATCCTCCAAAGCAAGCTTAGAGATCTTGCTTCCTTACCTACTGAAGTGATCACCCATCACAAGATACAAGCACATGAAGATCTTATACAACAAGCTTGGGAAACTTGTCATCTTCATTCATAGAAGACTGGTATGTGCTAAAACACATACCTTTTCTATATCAAAATAGACCCAAAATAACCAAGAAAGAGCCGTTTATTGCTAATATTTGTGGTTTTCTTGAGTTTGTGTATGTGCAGGTACGGATATGTTGAAACACACAAAAAGGAGCCAAAACCGAAGAAAACCGAGCACGAGAGAGAGAAGTGTGCGAAAGCCGATGCCGGGATGCTATTTCAGAGATTTTGGTGCTTAAAAGATCAAATTACGAAGCTCGGGACATAAATTGGGAGTTTTTCACATTACACCTTCACTTTCACAAATTACCATCTTACCCCTCAACTTTCCCAAATTGTCACCTTTAACCCCTCAACTTTCCACATTTACCCTTTATACCCTTATACACCCCACTTAATCATTTACCCAACTCACCCTTATCCTTTCCAAAATTACATGTTTGGTCCTTGGTCTTTGTCACTTTACACAATTGGTCCTTCTATGTTTAAACCAAAACCAAAGCCACAATCCACTTAAACAAAATACTCGGCCCAATATAAAACCTGTCCAATCCCTACACCCGGCCCAAACACTAACCCGTCCACCCTTTGTAATAGCTTCTTACCCGAATACCATTTAACCCGACCACCCAAACTCATTTGAACAATATTATTAAAACCACCCCGCGCCCCAAACATTACCCTTCCCCTGTCTCTCCCAAACGCACCTTTTCTCACCCAAACACCACCAATTACCAATCCCAAACACCTAACATAGTACTAAGGATCTTTCACCCTCTGACTTGTCAGAATAAGTGACACACGTGGACAAATGGAGCCCCTTGATTGGCTGCTACACCTCATCAAAGGAATTAGAGCTCTATGATTGGTTGAGGTGACCAAGGATTGATGTGTGGCTGTGGATGAGCTTCTAGGCGCTTCTCAAAGGCATCCCAAGCCTCAGCTGAGCTATAAAAACACCCACTCAGTCACATTGTAACTGGTCCATTTTTCATGTCTTAGAGAAATGTTACCACTTTAATTTTCATGTCATTTAAAGTTTTCATATTGTAGTAGTTAAATTCAGTTTTTATTTCATTATGATTTGTAATCTCACTTTAATTAATGCAATACAAGGTTTTTCATTTTAAGTTCTTTGCAATCATCCTGTTCTAAATCTGTTACCAAGCTTTGAAAGTTGTTTTCAGAAGCTCATCTAAGCTAATATAGCTTATTGTGAGTTAATAGTTTCATGAATTCTGTCTTAAGCTCTTAATTTCAAAAAGTCAAGAAAAGTCAAAACGGGTCAAGATTTTGAAAGTCAAATTGGTTTGGGTTGATTTCTGGTTCCAATCTGTTCACTAGTTTAATCAGGTGTTTATTAGTCAGTTTGAATTGCTTTTGGTGAGCTTTCATATAGATTAGTTTGTTAAATGCATTTTCATGAATTGAAAGGAGTGTTTGGATTGCTTGTTTAATCTGTTTTAGGGGTCAAAAGAATGGAGTAGTTTAGTTGTTTCAGGTTAGTTTTAATATGTTATATCCATATCAGTCCTTGTTTTGCACCCATGTTCCTTTTAAGTCAAAATCTCTTTTCAATTGGTCTTGTTATCAAATCTGTTGAAATCAGTAACCATAATCATAACATATAGGTTTAGAACTTGATAAACTAGATTGCTAAAGTTGCATTTCATAGTATTTCATCTAAATCAGTCCAGTATTTGATCTTAAATCTCAAGAAAGTCAAATCTTTAATCTGTTTTCCAAAGTAAAAATCATGTCTGAACTAGTTTTTGCAGATCTTGCAGTAAGTGTACACTGTTCATTTCAAGTAGATAGGGTCTGATTTTTGGTTTAAGTATAGTCTGCTAGGTGGTCTTCATGTCCACATTTCTGGTTTTAGCATTAGCTCATTGAATTAGCTTATAGAATAGCTTAAAGTAGGTATCTATCTTAACTGTTTGCTGCATCAGCAGCCCCTGTCCATTTAAGCCCTTAGTGTTTGCTCTTTAACTTATTCACCTTCAGTCCTAATTAGCTAAAAATCTGGATAAGTACTCTCTGCTAGGTGGTCTTGAGAACCATACCTTTGGTTTTCAATTTAGCTTATTGGATAAGCAGTTTCATCAACTCAAACAGTGGGGGTCAATTGCTTATTTGCTTTAGTTGGTCAGTTAGCTTAATCAGTTGTAAACTGCTTTTTAGGTGTTAGGAGTAGTTGAATATAGTTGCTCTAGAGTAGTTATAGGATATTATAGCTTCTGTAGTAGTTTGGTTCATTTTAGTGCTTATTAGCTTATTCCTTAGAGCTTATTTCCCACTAGTTTACACTGCAGCTCCTTTTTACCTCACATAAGCCCATGTTTTCTTATTTTTCATAGATCCAGAATAAGATTTTAGAATTTCTCTGTAGTTTTCATAATTTTTGGTCACTGTTTAGTATTTTTCATTATTTAATTCAGTTTTTAATCACTTTTAATTAGCTTTAATTGCATTTAATTCAGAAAAAGTTCCAAAAAATAATTTTTCAATTTTCCCAGTTTAAGAAAAATGTAAAAAACATAAAAAATATTTTTCCTTATTTTTCCCCTCTTATTTGGTATTTTTAACAATTTAAATTAGATTTAAATAGATTTAAATTCATATAAAATAGGAAATTAATCAGAAAATTACAAAAATAGTTTTGAAAAGTCTTTTATGTTATTTTAGATTTTTGAAAAGTGATTCCATATTTTTCCCTTTCTTTTTCATAATTTTTAGATAATTAGTTTTATTTTAAAAGTTAATAATTAGTTTTTAATTTTAATAAAATCAAGAAAAATCCTAAAAAATAGTTTTAATTCATTTATAGTTTTCTCATATCATTTTTAGAGTAAAAGTATTTTTAGGTTGTTTTTAGGAGTTAGATTAGTCGTACTTGCATTTTATTCGCGTTTCGTTTAAATTCCGTATTTGCGTTTTAGTATACTTTTGAGTAGCTTGCCTTTATTCTTAGGATTTCCCATAGATTTTAGTTCCCATATGCTTTTCTTATCCCGTAGTTTAGATAATATCATATTATCCCCTTCTCTCATTCAAATCCCGATAATCGAGACGTGAGTTGGAAATTCCATTCAACCGTCGTTCGGAATGATCTCGGTGCTCAAACCTAACACGTTTGAGTTACCCGTATACTACACACTTCTCATCTATTATTGGTCAGTGTCCGAGCCGTTTTAAGTTTCTTACGGTTAGTCATTCACAAGTGGCTAGCTTGTGTGAGTAAGCTTGACGTTGCTTCGTTCACTGTGAATCAATTTTTGGCGCCGCTGCCTGGGAGGGCTTGTAGCGAGTTTTCGTATTCCGTCTCGAATCGCGTGCATTTGAAGATCCTTCCCCGAGTGAAGTTATCGTCATTTTTGTAAATATATCTTTTTGAAAAACCAAAAAAAAATCTAAAAAACCAAAACATTCTTCCTAAAGTGTTTACAAAACCATAAAATTAAAAAACCAACAAAAGAAACTGTAACGTCAATTGTTACGTCGGCTCACCTTGAAGGTACAACCTATACACGGGTATAAGGAAAGTCTTGACATTAAATTGCAGACTGAAGAACGATCCACTTTTCGTTCCCTGCTCATTTAGCTACTTTTGAGAGCTACCGAGCACCGATTGACGTTACGGTTCCAAAAAGATTGTGATTTCTTAAATATAAAAATCCAAAAAGATTTTCCTTTTCAAAATTTGTTTTAAAAACCCAAAAATATTCTTCTTGTATCCTCTTAACCCGATAATTCTTTCTTCTTAACCCTCTATATGTTTAATTCTCATGGATACGATCGATTATCGTCGTTGCCTTCATTGCCAAAGCCGTATGGAAGAGACACAATTTCGATGTTTGAAATGTATTTGCGACTGGTGCGGAAATAATTGTCGAGATGGATTTTGTAATGTATGCCAGAATTTTATTAATCCAAATCCAGATCTCGCTCGTCTTTATGCACGGTTAGAACAAAAGTGTACTCGTTATAATGACATAATTGGAGAACCCTCTATTCCTACTCCCTCTCCGGTGAGGGAGATGGAACATGTTTCTGAGCCCGAAGTGACTCCTGAGCCTATCACGGATAATTCTTCGATTTATCAGCTCGTGTGTATATGGTGCAGCGGACCCGAATATGGTGGGAATTGTCCCGCTTGTAGCAATGGAAAATCAGGAACCGAGTTTCACCACAATCCTGACTATGAGCCAACCAATTTTCCTAACCAACCTTTGTACCATGAGCCAGATTCATACTCTTGTGAGTATTGTGGTGGTCCTCACCAAGGTTTTCATTGTCAAGTTCAAGTTAACAACTCAACCTTTGGTTATGAACCTTACCCTTATTCGTCACAACAATCTTGCTGTTGTGAGTATTGTGGAGGTCCGCACGTTAATTCCGATTGTCAGATGCAGAACCCGATTGCTTACGAGCAAGTTCCTTGTGATAATTACGACTATGCTTATAACCCACCTCCACAATACCAAGAAATTCAACCACAAACTCCGTCAGATAATCAAGAATTTCACCAAGGTTTTCTTCATATATTACAAGAGTTAAAAGAATTAAAGGAATTGCTTCATGAACCTGCTCAAGAAAAAGATCCTAATCAGAAAACCTATCGTGAATTATTAGCTGAAGAGGCCGCGAAAGTGATCCAACATCGTCCAACCACCTATTATTACGATTCTGATTCTGATGACGATTATACTCCTTCGAGTGGCAATCCCACTCCCGTTTCTGAGCCTTTCATTTCCGATTCTTCCCCTTCACTCACGCCGGTTGAGAGAAGTGACGTTCTTATGGAAGAGGTCGATGATTCTATTGTTACAGACATTGTTGAACCCGTTGATTCTCTCATAATGGGGGATGAGCATCTTAGTACTATTCCGGAAACGGAAGAGACTAGTGTTGAGATCCTTATCCCAAGCCCGAGAGAGTCTGGGTTTGTTGATATTTGTGATGAGCCTTCTCTTGATATTTCAAATGATCATGTTGAGATGTTCTCCGATTCCGATGACGATTCTTATGGAGACATCGATTTTGTCGACGATTTACCTTCTGAGCCCGAGCCAGAAGAAGAAGAGATTGAGCCCGATGATATTGAGATCGAGGATCCAGTATTACGTGAAACATTGTCAAATGTTTATCTTCTCATTGCTAAGATTGAAGCCCTTAACAATAATTCAAGTTCGCATCCTATCTCCGTTAAGGATAGTGATTTCTCACCCGAGCTTGAGACTTTCCGATTTGATGAAGAGATTAGTGGCAATCCCACTATTGATGATGTTTATCCTCCGATTCTTGAGCGATTCTATTTTGACGTTGATATGAGCAAAGTTTTGAACGAGATTTCTGATACTCCGACAAATGACCCAACCATGGAGGAAGCCGACTCATTTCTTGCTCTTAATGACTTGATACCACCGGGTATTGAGGATGTTATGAATAATCCCGAGGAGGATATGGTTGTTCTTGATGGTTCTCTTGACTCCCCTTCTTTTGATGAGTCCACCATCACGTATCCCGTTGAGCCCGCATGTGAAGACAAAATTTTTAAACCCGGGATATTAGACATAGATGAGCTTTATGCTAAAACCGTTGTTAGAGAAAAGGATCCTCACTTGGATGCCTTCATTATTAAGCCTACACCTCTTATCTTTTACTATGAGCTCCCGTCTTTCTTGGAGTTTTCTCATTCTGATCCGTCATCCTTTCGTCCACCCGCAAAACCGCCGGATGATGGATCATTCTTTCATAAACCTTTTGTGAGTTCGGGAGGATTTAACCCTTATGTGCTGATGCCCGACATTTTCTTTCCCACCCAACCCACCCAGTCTCATTCTTTCGGGAATGAGGATACCGTTTTTGACCCTGGTATCTCTACCACTTTCTTCCCCAAGGACAAATGAATTCGGGGACGAGTCAGGCTAGCGACTCGGTGATAAAAAACAGTAGCGCTTCGTGGGAGGCACCCCATGCTTATCCATCTATCTTCTTTCTATTTTCTAATAAGTGACGCGAAGGGGTCTGCCTCTTCGATTTCTCGTGTTTGGTTGTTTGTGATGTTGTGTGTAGGATTGTCCCGATATGAAGACTCTCGTGCTCGAAGTTTGTCATTTCTCCACTCGAGTTTCATGATCGATGCTGATGGAAATCCGATATCCTAATCTTATCGACTAACGTTTATCTTCTAGCATACTTAATAAACGGCTTTTAGATTTTCGTGATACCCTTGCTTTAAACATTGAGGACAATGTTTCGTTCTAGTCTGGGGTAGGGTAATCTTCGATTTGATTTGACCGCACTTGCTTATTTCTGTTGTGTTTCTCTCGTAACCCCGTTTTTCCTTAGAAAATGAAAAATTGTGCAAAAACGTGAAAAATTTAAAATTTTTGTAAGCTTTTGTTAAGTCTTTTTTATTGAAAAGTTGGCTAGTCTCTTAGACAAGAAGCTATAAAATGCGAATTCTAGCTCACAAGGCCAAGATTTTGCAAGTTTCCCTGAGTGACTTTAAATATGCATAACTTGATTTCATTAGACGAAGCATTTGCTAAGTTAATATATGTTTTGACACCTTGTTGACTTTCCGCTGGTGAGAGTAGGAATAGAATTCTGACTTGACCGGGCGTGTTGAGCCCTAGCTTGTTCCCTTAACCATAGATAATCTAAAAAATTATCGGCTAAGCATCTGCGGATCTCATTATTTGGGATTTTAAATTTGCAGAGATCGAGAAATGATAGAGTTACTTATGAGTTTAGATGCTAAGCGTGGAGTAGTTGGTTCTCTTTAGAGCCCATCGAAGGTACTTATGGCTTTTTGTTCCCACAAAATTGTTTCACCCCATATCTGTCTAATAATAATTAGAGATGTTGAGTTTTTGGCGATAGTTAGTTCTTTATCTTCTTAAAAGAATCTTTGTTTTAAAAATTGGGTACACATCAAAGATCCGTAATAAATAAGTGAGTAATCAGTAATAAGTGATATGTGAAATGTAATAAGTAAAGTTGTGAGCTGCGGTGTCGAGATCGGACCCTTGGATCTTTAGCCGGGATTGAGTGAGGTCTTAGCCTAGCCAGCCGGGATCCTCATTTCATGAAGCCTATAGTCTTGGAATTACCCCGTGAAGCTCCGTGGTTCATAGCTCATACACGTAAAAGTCTAAGTGAATGAAAATGAATGTTGAGAAAAAATGTTGAAAAATGTTGAAAAATGTTGAAAAATGAAAATGAAAAATCAAAAATGTTAGTGAATAAAAATTCCTTGATGTGGACCTCATTTTTACGACAATGGTTCTTGAGAGAAGGCGGATAACTAATTAGCGACTTAGCTTTGTATCTTTATCGGAATAAAAGTTATCGAAACGAGAATTTGAAGAAATTCATTTCTCACAAAAAAATAAAAAATTCTAGAGGAAATAGGAAAATGGGAACAAAAAGTATTTACACAAGTAACTTCCATGGGTAGTGTTAGCATCTAGAATCATACGTAACAATGATTTCGGTTTTACGCTTAGTTTAGGACTTGTGAAAAATCAGGGACGATGTATTCTATCCGTATGGTCACTTCACGTTGTGTTGTGTTTCTTACTCCGTGATCCTAACGTGTCGTTTGAAAAATGTTGGAGTTATTGATCGACATGAAAGTTCAACAAACCGTCATTCATAATCGGAATGTGCTTAATCATAATATCTACTTGTGAATTAAAAGGTAAACGGGGCGTTTTTAGAATTAACGCTTTCTTAATCTCTTTTGAGGAACATTGACTACTTCTTCTCTAATTGGTTTGTCTGAACTGTTTTAAGTTTCTTACGGTTAGTCATTCACAAGTGGCTAGCTTGTGTGAGATAACTTGACGGTTTGGACATATCAATGGTTTAGTAGAAAGAGATTGAAATCCTTGGTTTTAGAAGCGTGAGTTGATTGCATTGCGTGAGGACACGACAATGGTCTCGTCTGGGGTATTTTGGTATGTGCTAAAACACATACCTTTTCTATATCAAAATAGACCCAAAATAACCAAGAAAGAGCCGTTTATTGCTAATATTTGTTGTTTTCTTGAGTTTTTGCTTGTGCAGGTACGGATATGTTAAAACACACAAAAAGGAGCCAAAACCGAAGAAAAACCGAGCACGAGAGAGAGAAGTGTGCAAAAGCCGATGCCGGGGATGCTATTTTAGAGATTTTGGTGCTTAAAAGATCAAATTACGAAGCTCGGGACATAAATTGGGAGTTTTTCACATTACACCTTCACTTTCACAAATTACCATCCTACCCCTCAACTTTCCCAAATTGTCACCTTTAACCCCTCAACTTTCCACATTTACCCTTTATACCCTTATACACCCCACTTAATCATTTACCCAACTCACCCTTATCCTTTCCCAAATTACATGTTTGGTCCTTGGTCTTTGTCACTTTACACAATTGGTCCTTCTATGTTTAAACCAAAACCAAAGCCACAATCCACTTAAACAAAATACTCGGCCCAATATAAAACCTGTCCAATCCCTACACCCGGCCCAAACACTAACCCGTCCACCCTTTGTAATAGCTTCTTACCCGAATACCATTTAACCCGACCACCCAAACTCATTTGAACAATATTATTAAAACCACCCCGCGCCCCAAACAGTACCCTTCCCCTGTCTCTCCCAAACGCACCTTTTCTCACCCAAACACCACCAATTACCAATCCCAAACGCCTAACATAGTACTAAGGATCTTTCACCCTCTGACTTGTCAGAATAAGTGACACACGTGGACAAATGGAGCCCCTTGATTGGCTGCTACACCTCATCAAAGGAATTAGAGCTCTATGATTGGTTGAGGTGACCAAGGATTGATGTATGGCTGTGGATGAGCTTCTAGGCGCTTCTCAAAGGCATCCCAAGCCTCAGCTGAGCTATAAAAACACCCACTCAGTCACATTGTAACTGGTCCATTTTTCATGTCTTAGAGAAATGTTACCACTTTAATTTTCATGTCATTTAAAGTTTTCATATTGTAGTAGTTAAATTCAGTTTTTATTTCATTATGATTTGTAATCTCACTTTAATTAATGCAATACAAGGTTTTTCATTTTAAGTTCTTTGCAATCATCCTGTTCTAAATCTGTTACCAAGCTTTGAAAGTTGTTTTCAGAAGCTCATCTAAGCTAATATAGCTTATTGTGAGTTAATAGTTTCATGAATTCTGTCTTAAGCTCTTAATTTCAAAAAGTCAAGAAAAGTCAAAACGGGTCAAGATTTTGAAAGTCAAATTGGTTTGGGTTGATTTCTGGTTCCAATCTGTTCACTAGTTTAATCAGGTGTTAATTAGTCAGTTTGAATTGCTTTTGGTGAGCTTTCATATAGATTAGTTTGTTAAATGCATTTTCATGAATTGAAAGGAGTGTTTGGATTGCTTGTTTAATCTGTTTTAGGGGTCAAAAGAATGGAGTAGTTTAGTTGTTTCAGGTTAGTTTTAATATGTTATATCCATATCAGTCCTTGTTTTGCACCCATGTTCCTTTTAAGTCAAAATCTCTTTTCAACTGGTCTTGTTATCAAATCTGTTGAAATCAGTAACCATAATCATAACATATAGGTTTAGAATTTGATTAACTAGCTTGCTACAGTTGCATTTCATAGTATTTCATCTAAATCAGTCCAGTATTTGATCGTAAATCTCAAGAAATTCAAATCTTTAATCTGTTTTCCAAAGTCAAAATCATGTCTGAACTAGTTTTTGCAGATCTTGCAGTAAGTGTACACTGTTCATTTCAAGTAGATAGGGTCTGATTTTTGGTTTAAGTATAGTCTGCTAGGTGGTCTTCATGTCCACATTTCTGGTTTTAGCATTAGCTCATTGAATTAGCTTATAGAATAGCTTAAAGTAGGTATCTATCTTAACTGTTTGCGCATCGCAGACCCTTGTCCATTTAAGCCCTTAGTGTTTGCTCTTTAACTTATTCACCTTCAGTCCTAATTAGCTAAAAATCTGGATAAGTACTCTCTGCTAGGTGGTCTTGAGAACCATACCTTTGGTTTTCAATTTAGCTTATTGGATAAGCAGTTTCATCAGCTCAAACAGTGGGGGTCAATTGCTTATTTGCTTTAGTTGGTCAGTTAGCTTAATCAGTTGTAAACTGCTTTTTAGGTGTTAGGAGTAGTTGAATATAGTTGCTCTAGAGTAGTTATAGGATATTATAGCTTCTGTAGTAGTTTGGTTCATTTTAGTGCTTATTAGCTTATTCCTTAAAGCTTATTTCCCACTAGTTTACACTGCAGCTCCTTTTAACCTCACATAAGCCCATGTTTTCTTATTTTTCATAGATCCAGAATAAGATTTTAGAATTTCCCTGTAGTTTTCATAATTTTTGGTCACTGTTTAGTATTTTTCATTATTTAATTCAGTTTTTAATCACTTTTAATTAGCTTTAATTGCATTTAATTCAGAAAAAGTTCCAAAAAATAATTTTTCAATTTTCCCAGTTTAAGAAAAATATAAAAAGCATAAAAAATATTTTTCCTTATTTTTCCCCTCTTATTTGGTATTTTTAACAATTTAAATTAGATTTAAATAGATTTAAATTCATAGAAAATAGGAAATTAATCAGAAAATTACAAAAATAGTTTTGAAAAGTCTTTTATGTTATTTTAGATTTTTGAAAAGTGATTCGATATTTTTCCCTTTCTTTTTCATAATTTTTAGATAATTAGTTTTATTTTAAAAGTTAATAATTAGTTTTTAATTTTAATAAAATCAAGAAAAATCCTAAAAAATAGTTTTAATTCATTTATAGTTTTCTCATATAATTTTTAGAGTAAAAGTATTTTTAGGTTGTTTTTAGGAGTTAGATTAGTCGTACTTGCATTTTATTCGCGTTTCGTTTAAATTCCGTATTTGCGTTTTAGTATACTTTTGAGTAGCTTGCCTTTATTCTTAGGATTTCCCATAGATTTTAGTTCCCATATGCTTTTCTTAACCCGTAGTTTAGATAATATCATATTATCCCCTTCTCTCATTCAAATCCCGATAATCGAGACGTGAGTTGGAAATTCCATTCAACCCTCGTTCGGAACGATCTCGGTGCTCAAACCTAACACGTTTGAGTTACCCGTATACTACACACTTCTCATCTATTATTGGTCAGTGTCCGAGCCGTTTTAAGTTTCTTACGGTTAGTCATTCACAAGTGGCTAGCTTGTGTGAGTAAGCTTGACGTTGCTTCGTTCACTGTGAATCAAAGACTAACTACATCATGATTTGGGTTCTTGATGTTTAGTCTAGGAGTTTATATCCATTAGACACATTGTCTTGGATATTGTCTAGTATCATATTCTTGTATCTATGAATAGACTAGATGGTTTATGTGTTTGTGCCATAAAACACAAGGTTTGGTATGTTGGGCCACAAAACATAACGGATGTCATAGATGTGTCAAAGGCATTAGTGAAGAGTGCCGAAGATCCGTGTTGAAGGCATTAGTGAAAGGTGCTGAAGGATCGTGTAAATGGCATTAGTGAAGAATGCCTAGGTCGTATAATCGATGAGGTACATCGTTATACATATAGTATTTGTTTAGATCCAAGGATGGTGATATCCTTGATGGTGTTTTAACAAGTAGTGGATCTCCTTGATATTAGGTGTTGTGTTGTGAAGGGTAGTAGTTCCTCTATAGTAATGGAACTAGGTGCTTAGCATAGTACCTAATAAAGGGTAGGAGACGTTGTGAAGGATTAGTTCTCCTAAGGTTTGAAAGAACTCGGTGGTTAGCCTAGAACCGTATAAAGGGTAGGCGACGTTGTTTTAGGTGTGGTTCGCCTTGGTGTGAAAGAACTCAGTATTTAGCTTTGTACCGGAAAAAGGTTAAGCGACGTTGTGAAGGCTTCTCCGCCATAAGGAGTTGGTGTAGTGCTTACGAACTCTCGAGTAGGTGACTCGGGGAGTGGAGTAGGGCAAGGAAGGTGTCCTTGTAGCCGAACCACTATAAATCCTCGTGTTGGTTTGTCTATCCTTTTACTTATCGCTTTACTCTTATTCTTGCATTACATTGTTTATTTTCTATGTGGTTGATGTCTATGTTTGTGACATATACTTGGTCTTTCATATAGTCACAAACTATATTTAACACTTTACATATTATGACACGCTTGATCAAGAAAAGCAACCGGACTAATAATGGTGAAACTTGATTTTTAATGAACCATTAATCTTGCGGAATCTTATGTGATATTAAGGGTTGGCCTTACATGCCGTAATGCGTTAAATGCATCCTCGCGTCGAGATTAGCAAATGCAATGGTTTATACTATATTTGATACAAAAGTTTTAAGTTTGAAACGGAAACGTATTCACCCCCTCTTCGTTTTCACAATTGGTATCAGAGCGGGTTGGCTCTAGTTTTTAAAACAAATGGTTTTCAAAACGAGTAAGATCCTTGTATCAAATTCTTGGTGAAGTCAAGCATAATATGAAAAGTGTTTTGTTGATTTTTTTCTTTGAAGTTTTGTTGTTAGATATCTTGTTTATCAAGCTTGAATAAAGGTAAAAATGGATAATATAACTTCACTAAAAAGTCTACAAAGGTTAAACCTTTTCGCCGGGTCAAAACGTGCATTTTTGTAATTCTGTGTTAGATCCGCGGATCCCTCAGGTTACACTAGACGGATCCCTCAAGCAAGGGATCCGTGGGATCCGTGTTACAGAAGACAGTTTTTGTTTGAATTTCAAAAATTCATATCTTTTTAACCGTAAGTCGTTAGAAGTCGTGCCACCTATCGTTTTAAAAGTATTTGAGTCTACTTTCATTTAAAAATGATTTCATAAACTGATTCAAAACAAAAATTTACAGAATCATTGATCTATAATAGAAAGTCATTTTTTGGTCTTAACTTTTACACAACTTTTGATCTAATTGGAGACGGATGTTTTCATATTTGAATAACAATGTGTCCTCTTTTGAAATTAAGGTTTTTGATCATATTTATAAATATAAAAGAAACTAATCAAGCTTGGTATACATGTTTATATTTAACACAAAGCGATGAAAAGAACTTTCATATGCTATGATAAACGATAAATTGTCTTCTTTGCATTACTTGATTATTTGCTTATCTCAAATAGCTTGTGTGCTTATTTGATTGAGTAACCTATGTGGTTTCCTTACCTTGTTATTCATTCTCTTGCTTATCGATTTAGTAACTTTCTACTAATCAATGTGCTACTTGAAGGAGTGTTTGGGATAACATCTAGTTGTGTAAAAAAATGTTAGTTTTATAAATTGAAAAATGTTTAAAACATATAACACACTTAATGGCTTTTTGATTAAGTTTGTCATGTGTGCAACATAAATGTTTTATGTACTTATATGATTTCTTGATTTCATATTTTCTTGTATTGTTTTCTAAAAACAACAAGAATGTACATCGGATCATAACCTACACTTGTGATGATGATGTACTCTCCCGTTTTCCTTTTCATGATCACTCTCCAAGCTTCATAGTAGGATTGACAACTTGATTATTTCATCCGATATACTCAAGTAAATTATTTTGCAAACGCAAATATAATTGTTCTTATCCGAAAGTCCAAACTCGAGCTTTCCAACAACATATGTTGAACTAGCTCATCCAACCATTTTTTTTGTGTTCACCATATGGACAACTTTTAATTTTTTTTGACACCTTTGTCACCTTAGTTGTTTCAAGTATATTATTAATAAAAACGAAGCAAAGTATCATCATTGTTACTCTTCGATAGACCATTATAGGAATATAAATTTTCCTAACTTGAGAATGAATATTGGAGAACTTATTGCACTAGAAACTCAATTTGGCCTAACGGTTGAATTGCTTCCTTGATAGAAGTTGGGTATGTGGAATCGCCCATAAAAATGGTCTTGTTTAGCCGTAATTAAGCACCGCTAGTAATAGTCTCATATTCATTCTCTCACCTGAGAAATTTATACTCCTATGTTTTCCTAAAGTAAGTTTACGATGGAAATACTTTGCATTGTCTTAGGATTACTAATCAAACAAGTTGTAAAATTAATTTTTCTTTTAATTAATCACAACCACTTGCCTCATCAAGCGATTATCTTGCTTTGATCGAGAAGAGCTACATGACTTCATGGACGAAGCTCATTGTATGCTAATCTCCATCCGTAATGACTAGATTGTCCTAAACTAGCACCTCGCAACTCTTTTGTCTTGAACACCATCTTGTGCTCTTTTCTTTCTAAATACATACCTTGCATGTCATTGTTAGTGTAAATGATTTACTAATCTAGACCGTAAATCTGTTTTGGGCTAGTTGAATAGTGCTTGTTAAGTTTGCTAAACCTTTGTGTTATTTGTGAGCTCGATCTCATTTGATTGCCTTTATGTTACCTCTACATGCTCTCCTTGCTTTGCTTAATGTGTATACATGTATACTTGCTATAGAAATCATTAGTTTCATAATTCGAAACATAGAGTAAAATTATGCAACTATTCTGTTAAGAAAATCTGTCTCGACCGATCCCTTAGATGTAACTAAACGGATCCCTCAAGTGAAGGATCCGTGGGATCCGGTGGACAGAAGTTCCTTTGTAGCCTCCTTGCATCAATCCAACATTTTAGACCTTATTGGATTAGTTAAACATGCTACATTATGATCACTTAAACCTCCTTAGGCTCGTTGATCGACATTCACTCATGGATGACTTAGGATCACATTCGAAGTATTTTTTGATTTTTCATTAGTTTAAAACTCACCATCTTTCTGCTCCAATGTTTACACATTGTTCCTCTCATCTCAAAACACCTAGTTTGATATTTCTCTCAATTTTAGCAAATTGATTTTAGTCATCCTTACCTCAAAATAGGCCAAAAACTAATTTTTAATTTCTTAAGATTTTTAAGGAATTTTCCAAATCTCTCTCAAGTCATCATCTGATCTCTAGGATCATTTAACACCACTTGACACTCTCAAATTTCTTAGTGTCATCTTTGATCATCCACTGGTGCTCATAAAGCCCCATTTCTTTCCATAAAAGGCAATCGTTAGCTACCATCACTCATTGCTCTTGATCATTTAAGTACTCTTTCATTTAAGACACTTAGGAAGACTAAAACACTCACGGAGGTATAGGCGTTAGACATTACAAACATCAATTTTATTCTTTCCTAGCTGCTGAGAGCCGGATCCCTAGGATTAGCCTAGACGGATCCCTCATTGGAGGGAACCGTGGGATCCGGGTGACAGATTCATGTCAACGCTAGCTAAAACGATCATTTAAGTCCATCTTCATATAAGACACTTAATAGACTAAGTAACTTAGGATATGTAGGTGCTAGACCTTGCTAGAATCCCATCACCTCATTTTCACCTCATGTGGAACAATAGGTACATTATCTCTTTAGATAATCATTTCAAAATTCCTTTTCCACACAAGCACTTGCTCAACACTTAGGATTATCATTTTCGTATATGTTTATAAATGAGTTGCATATATATGATTCTATACATGTTATTTCTTTTCGTTTCATGATTTTATGTGAACAATTTATCCATTTATATAAATGTTTTCCTTTTGTACTAACTCTTTTAGATTCTTGTAGGATGACAATGGTCGATTTCACCATCAAGTCAAGCTGTGCTCATTCGCACATTTCTTTATATATTCCTAATCTTGCATCATCCTAACCATTTTACTCCACTTTTATCACCACTCACAAAGTCATCATGTCTACCACCTCTAATGAGTCATCAACCAAGTCAAAGATTCACCTTGATACCTTTCATCACCTCTACCACAACTTCCATACCTCTAAGTCATAATGATAATTTCTATCACTATCACCGTGTCCAAGGTCTAGTTCATGAACTAAGTGATGAAGTATGTCTCATGTTCTACCACATCCTACTTGTGTCAACCACAACCTCAAACAACAAGCTACTTGTGTCAACCACATCCTACAAGTGTCTCACTACCACTACAATTCATGGTTGCTCAACCATCCTTCACAAACATCTATGTTGTCAAAAGCCAAGTGAATTTCGTAATGAAATGCGTCTCATCCCTAAGCACATTTTTTTCTTAACTTGAACAAACCTTACAACCTCTAAACCAACCATGATGATGCAAGTAGTTCTTCTTGACGCCCTCGAGCTAGGGGGAGCTTCCGTCGAGCATTTATAAAGTGCAACATATGACTTACTCGTCCAAGGACGAATATAATTTTGCACTAACTTTTTGTTTTGTAGATTTTCAAAACATACTAGGAGAATTTGACGCTCTCAATAAAGGGGAGTTTTTCGTCAAAACAATAACATTGCAAATTTAGCAACAATTTTGTCTTAGCCTTCCTAAAATACTTGACGCCCTTAACAAGGGGGAGCAATCGTCAAGGGGGAGCATACACACAAGGGAAGATGCAAACTCGCCATTCTTGGGAGAAATTAAGTTTAAAGGACACACCCTTTTTGTTTCGACAAAAGGGGGAGAAGAGTGTAAACGAAGAAGGTAATGTATAGGAAGTACGGACACAAGTAACTTTGACATTTTACCTATCTATTACGTTTACATATATTTTGTCATCAACAAAAAGGGGGAGATTGTTAGTGCAAATATTACGATATTTAATCTATACATTCTCATTTGTTTTGTTGATGACAAACATGTAACTTGTAATACATAACGTAAAATGTATAAGTTACTTGTAGTTAGATCTTGTCTCAACATACTCTCAACACCTCTCGACGACTCAAGTCCTTGTATGCTACAACACAGGTTCGTACATGTTTGTTATGTTGCATTATGATCAAACCCCCAACAAACCTATAAACAAGTTTAGTTAAATAGTTTATGTACAGCAACTAGTGTTTACATATTGGGTAAATATATACATAGCTAGTATGTATTATAATGGGTAATATAAATGGGTAGAAACTTAAGTATTTGACCCATTGACCAAATACATTGAATGTAGTTGGGTAAAACCCAAAGTCCATGACCCATACCCATTGCATGACATCATGCATATGTCATATATGGATATTATCCATGACCCATGGTATTGACCCATACCCATAAGTCTAGATACATTGTACCTTGGTGGGCACTCAAAACCATAACCCATAACCCATGGTTTTAACCCAAAAACAATGGGTAAAGAGGAGCGTGCACGGATCCCTCATATGACCCACGAATCCCTTGGAATTACAAGGCCGGATCCCTCCAGAAGGGATCCTTGGGGCAGAACATGGTTTTGGTCTTTTTGCCTATAAATAGCAAGCCAATTTTTACCATTTCCACACACCTTCACACATAGTTTTTCTCCACCAAATCTAGGATATTTAGATCATTAGGAAACATGTAAACCACCCTCATCTCATATGATCATAATGCTTCTAACTCTCATTTGTTGTAAGCATACTCCCGAAGTGATCCTCCAAAGCAAGCTTAGAGATCTTGCTTCCTTACCTACTGAAGTGATCACCCATCACAAGATACAAGCACATGAAGATCTTATACAACAAGCTTGGGAAACTTGTCATCTTCATTCATAGAAGACAAACTACATCATGATTTGGGTTCTTGATTTTTAGTCTAGGAGTTTATATCCATTAGACACATTGTCTTGGATATTGTTTAGTATCATATTCTTGTATCTATGAATAGACTAGATGGTTTATGTGTTTGTGCCATAAAACACAAGGTTTGTTATGTTGGGCCACAAAACATAACGGATGTCATAGATGTGTCAAAGGCATTAGTGAAGAGTGCCGAAGATCCGTGTTGAAGGCATTAGTGAAAGGTGCTGAAGGATCGTGTAAATGGCATTAGTGAAGAATGCCTGATGAGTGTCTAAATACTCATCATTTTTATACTGTTTAGAATGCCAAAAACATCTGAAAACACTCAGAAATGCTTCAAAATGATAAAAATATCACAAACAAGTGTTTTATATGTTTTAAATGCAAAAACATCAAAATCTGGTGAAAAACGTATCAAGTTTGCATAATTGGCAGTTTTAGTCCCCCAAGTTACAAAAGTTGTCAAAATCAGTCCCTGTAATTCAAAAACTTGTAAAATATCATTTTAGGTCCATGAGATTCAAAAGTTGTCAAAACAAACCTTTAAAGTTTAAAAATCACAAAATGACAACTTTAGTCCTTTAACTTTGAAAATTGTCAAAAATAGTCCTTGGTTAAATTAAAAAGTGAAAATTATCAACTTTTAACCTTGTTCTATTTATAAATGACAAAAATGGTCCTTATGATAAAACTTTTGAGAATTTACATGTTTGGTCCCTCAAGTTTCAAACTTGACAATTTTGGTCCCTGGATTTATAAAAATGGAAATTATCAACAAAGGTCCTTGTACTATTCTTACTTGGCAGTTTTAGTCCTTGTGAGAGCTTTGGAAAATGTTCAAGATCAGCCCCTCAACTTTCAGAGAATTACATGAATGGTCCTTGTTGTTAACATTAACCAAACCGGACCCTATTATTACTAAGCCCAATCCAACACTTGACCCGGCCCAAATTTTAAAATCAAATAAAACCGCCTACACTGTAGACCCTCTTCACCACCCCTGTATACACCAAAACCAGTGGTTTTAACCACTGGTTTTCACCTTTCCACCTCACCATATCCACTTGATTACCTCCCCCCTCCACCTCCATATCAATCCAACTCCAATTAATGCAGAAAACCTACTCGTAGGAATTTTGGCGCCAAAAAGTGACAAATGTCAAAACTGATTATCTGGCTCAATCCAATGGTTAAGATGTGGTGGGATATTTTCAGAGGTCGACATGGGATGTTTCAAGTCAATAAATACAGAAAAAGGTGCTATGGAGAAGGAGTAGTAGAGTAGATTAGTTTAAATTATGTCGTTTTTTTTATTTTAAGCTTCTTATTGTAATTTAAATCTTTCAAGTAATTTATTTAAGTGTTTTCAGTGCATGTGAACATATTTTAGCTATCAATTTCAAGTTTATGTCTGATTTTCAAGTTTATACAATTTCCTAGTTCAAATCATCTTAAAAGCTTCTAACAAGCTCTGCTACTGTTTGTTTGAGCTTTGCTAAGCTAAACTATAGCTTATTCAAGGCTTATGTTTATTGCACTCTTCATTTTCTCAAGTATCCAAAACCAGTCAACAAAAGTCAACTGTCAAGGCATCATTTGAATTTGTTCATGATATTGGGTGATGCAGTGCTTATTTTGGAATGCTTGTTGGTATAGAGCTTATTGGTAAGCTTTAGGAGATATTTACAAGTTCTCAGTTCTGTGTTCTAAGTTCAAAGCCACTTGTAAGCTCTTTGTTCAATTTGGCATTTCACTATTTTGCTTATTCATTAGCTTTAATATCTGTTGCTTATTGTTCATTAGTGATAGTTAAGTCATATTAAACATTAAAATCAGTAGCTTGTTCTTTTTAATTGGTAGTTAGTAAAAAAAATCTCATCTTGACAGTTTTATTAGCATAGTTGTAATTTCTCAGTTCTATATGGTTATTGCTGTCATTTAGTGTTTCTTTAGTACTAGTAATTGATATTATAAAGTTTGTTATCAGTAGAATGTTTTGAATCTTTGAAACTCTTTGAAAAAGTTCCAAAACAGTCTCATTAGGTGTGTTTGGATCTACTTATTACACTGTATCTAAGGTTGTTTGAAGACTTGTTTTTGTTTGATGCATGTTATATTACTTCTGTACAAGTCAAATAAACCATAAAATTCTGTGCTTAGTAGTAAATAAGTCAAAATCTCATGTAATTGCCCTACACAGTCCACTGTTGAGAATTTGGATTGCCAAATTCAGTTAACATGCTTAAAAGTTGTTTCCATAGCCATAGATAATCTTATCTCAGCTTATTATAACCTTATAAGTTCATAGAATCAGTTAAAAGTTCATAAAAGTCAACTGTGTAGTTAAATTAAAAAAGTCAAATATAAAAAAAACAGGTTTTTGCAAAACTTTGTTGGTGTCTCATGCATTCATTTCTTCATTAAAATCTATGAGACTTTGGGATTTGCAAGTTCAGTAGGTCTAGTGTAGAGATATTAGTTTTGTTTTCCATTTCTCAAGCTCTAATAAGCTTTAAATCAGCTTCCAACAAGGCAAGATATGCCCTGCACACACTCAGCATTCACTGAGTGTGCACAGGCACATCTTGCAGCTCTTTCACAAGCTTCATTCTAGCTTGTGAGGAGCTGGTCTTTGGTTCTTGTATATTAGGCCAGGTCTACTTTAAGTCCATTTATCTGTTTTTCCATTTAGCTTACTTGTGTAGCTTATGCAAGTGCTTAAAGGTACCCCCTTGATCACTGTTTTGTACTTTTAATCTCATAAGCTCAAAACTAATTTAAGCTTCTTTAGTGATCTAGGGTACTGATAATTAGTTAATTTATACTTAATATAGCATTATTTAGCTTCTTTGTTCAGCTGGTACTCATTTGTAGCTTATAGCTTATTTTGGATTGCTTATTATTAAGCAGTTTTACAAAGCATAGCTTTTTCCTCCATATAAGCATATGTTTTTATATTTTTCTTAGACTTAGAATAATATTTTAACATTTTCCTGAATTTTTCAGATTTTTCCTACACTGTTTTCTATTTTTCTTTATTTTAAATAGTTTTTAATCCTTTTTAAATAGCTTTTAATACTAATAAATCAGAAAAAGCTTTAAAAAATAATTTTTCAATTTTCTTAGGTTAAGATAAATATAAAAGTAATAAAAATTATTTTTCCATAATTTTCTTAGTTTAAATATTATTTTTAGCATTTTAATTAGTTTTAAATAGTTTTAAATTAATAATAAATACATAAAAAGTCTAAAAAATATATTTTCAGTTTTAAAATAAGTTTTATCATATTTTAGATTTTTCTAAGTTATAATTTCATTTTTCTAGGTTAATTTTGTATTTTCTTGTATTTTAGTGCATTTTAAATACTTAATAAATAGTTTTTAATTAATAATAATTAAATAAATAGTTGTAAAAATAATTTTCTTTTTCTAATAATTTTCTTTTATTATTAGGATTGTAAAAATGTCATTTTTATATTTATAGGTCTTTTATTTCTTTAAAACTCACGTTTTATTTTGTACGTAGACGTAATTTTATTTTAAACGTAAGTTTTAAGTTTTAGGTTTTAAACGTTCATCGACTTTAAAAATAGTGATAGCGTTTATTTAATATCTTTTATTTTTAATTTCTTTTAATTTGCATTTAAGTCGCTGTAATTTGTAGATCTTTTCTTTAGGTATAATTATCCATTCAAATCCTTTCTGATCACTATCCTTAGTGATCATTCTATCATCTGAAGTTGTTTAAACACCAATTCATCCTCCGTGGGACTTAACGACCCAGGAATCCACTATATTCCTCTGATCTTAAATTGCATTCGTGCTTGAGCAGTTTTAAGCTGATTACGGTCTGCCATTCACAAGTGGCAGGTTTGAGTGATTTAGCTTGACTGCTTTTGCGCGCATCAAATTTTGGCGCCGGCGGGAGGCTGTAAGCGTATTTTAAGCATTTCCAGATCCATTCTTGCACATATACCACCTTTTTGTAAACAATTTTTTTAAAAAATCAAAAAGTTCATTAACACTTTTCCTAAAGTGTTGATAACACCAAAAATATTTTCATTCTTTGTTTTTACAAAATATTTATCCAAAAACTCCAAAAATATTCATCTTTACCCTCTTACCCTTTTTGATTCTTTATCCCTTTACCCTCTATCCATTTGATTCTAAACTTCTTCTATTCTCATGGAATCTCTCGACTACGACGAAATCTGGAACGAAGTTGAAAACTTCCTATTTTATCTCAAATGTCAAGAATTCGTGTTGTTCGTGATGATCCATTGATTCTGCGTAGGGAAATAGAACGAGAAACCGGGGTGACAAAGGACCGGTACTTCCTCCTCGATAATGGAGGTGCTAAATACGTCCAACCCACGTTATCCAAAGATCTAACCCCTCGATTGCTCCTAAGCCGTCTAAAATTGATCCTACACTTTCACGATTTACGGTTAAAAGCAAACATGCAGAATTTAGACCGGTGACTAATGACTTGCCTAATCTTCACGTTTCTCAAGAACCAAAACCGGAGACCATAACGGAAGTGGTGGAAATTGCTAGCTCTCAGAGCACACCACTTGTCCCACCTCCGGATTTTTCAAAATGTTCTTTGAGTCCTATTAGTCATTCAGATCACCATGTTGGTTTTGTTGATTCTTTGAATGAACCGATTCCTTCTCATAGCTCTCAAATAGAATCGTTTATTCCTTGTGTCGGTTGTGGTGAGCCTCTTTTTGGTTCACCATGTAGCTGGTGTACGTGTGTACAGTGTGGTAATGATATTCGGAACGGGAGTTGTTTGTTTTGTGGTTCGAGGAATTCATTTGATTATGATCCTAATACGAACTCATTTAACGACCCCTCAAATTTTTCTAATTACCCACCACAGCCCGACTTATCTTCATATAATCAACAATACTGCTGTGAATTTTGTGGAGGTCCTCACCAAGGATCTGAGTGTCAATCCGAAAACACGATTGTCTATGAACAGTTCTCCGGTGATGCTCAGAACTTTGGTTATGACCAATATCCATATGGTTCACCAATCCAGGCTCAACAGTTTTACTGTTGTGAAAACTGTGGAGGTCCCCATTTCAGCTCTGATTGTCAAACAGGGAATCCATTTCCTTGTGACAATTTTGACACATCATTTCAAGACCAATTTCCACAGTACCAAATGATTCAAGCAACTCCTCATGAAACTACAAATGACTTTTTCTGAAGGGTCCTGGAGTTATTAAAAGAACTTAAGGAGGAGTCGGCTATGTCATTTCAAAACTCTCATGAGAAATCCATGGAAGTTTTGTTAGCTGAAGAGCAGGCTGCTAAAATAAATTCCCAAATTGCCTTTGAAAAATCTATTAGGGAATCAATTGCAAACGAAAAATCAGCAAGATCTAGCTCTAGATTCAGTTTTATTCCTGATGATAGTGATGATGAAGATACACTTGAAGATTCATCAAATTCATTAGTGGATATTCCAGCAGTTGAGATTCATTCTCAAGCAACTGCTATCACACCCGAAACTCCCACTCACTCTCTGAACATGGGGGACGAGCATCTTGACACTGTTCCTGAAAAGGAATCTGACAAATTTATAAAGTCTAGTGTTGAGGACCTTGTCCCAATCCCAAGAGAGTCACAGGGAACTTTTGACCATATGTGTGATATCTCTTCCCCTCTTGAGTGTTCAAAAGATCATTTTGAGTCTTTCTCCGATTTTAACGATGATTGTAAATCTTATGGAGACATTGAGAATGTTGAGGCATCACTTTCACATTGTGATGTTAATCCTCTTTTTGAGGAGTTTACTGATGAACTCATTCCACTTTCATCGGAAAGTGATGATAGTCTCTTTGATTTCAAAGCCGATCTGGGAGAGACTGAAAGTCTCCTTTATAATGATCATTCACTCACTTCTCACCCTAACAGTCCAATAAAGAATGTTAATCACCTTGTTCCCGAAACATTCAAAGCTACTTTCACCAATCCTCTATTTGAATTCGAATCTGAATTCACTTGGATTTCTAACAATCCAATCTTTGATGAGGATAGTGATGAGCTCACAATGGAACAAGGGTTCACAAATTCACTTCATGTGAATGATTCTCTTTACGAGGAGTTCTCCTTTGAACTCACTCATATCATATCTCTACCAGAGTATGATAACTTCCACTTTGATCTAGACATAAATGATCTTTGTATTCTGGAGGGAAATGTTCTCAGCCATGAGAACTTGCTTGATATCAAAATCCCATCCCTCCCACCCAGAATATGTCTTGATCAAATGAGCTTAAATGATGAAATTCATGATCTAGAAATCATGAATTCTCCTATGGATGAAGATGACTTAGTCATGATTTTCATCATGATTTTCTTTCTCTTCTTCACCTATCCCGTGGCTTCTCCTGTTCTTCACTCCTTCAGGAATGAAGATACTATCTTTGACCCCGGCATTTCCATGTACCATTTGTGAGCCGGGTCTGTCTCTGTATCTCATCGGTGTGGAACTTTCACGTGCTTTAAATGTTGTCCAAACATCTTGAATGAAAGTCCGATGGAGATTATCTCTTCCACTTACTTCCCCATGAACAAATTAATTCGGGGTCGAGTCAAGCTAGCGACTCGGTAATAAAAAACAGTAGCTAAAACATGGGTTTTCACCCGTGTGTCCCACCCTAGTGTGGGGGACATGTTGTATATAATCTTTAAAAAAAAAGAATAATAATTGTTGTGTTTCCACACTTTGAATATTGAGGACAATATTCATTTCTAAGTGGGGGGAAATTCTAGCGAATTTGATCATAAATGTACCCTTTTAGTCCCTTTTTCCCCAAAATGGCCAAATTTTAAAATTTTTGTAGTGGAAGTACTATGTACTAAACACAACAAATGGTAATCAGTCCGCCATGTCTAACCCACATAAGGATTGGCTAATGCAGGAGCAAACGGCTCTTGGTAAAGATTTCTCAAATCCGTTTATATGGCTTGCAATTTGCCCAAAATTGTATGGTTTTCAACTCACCATATCCTAAAAAGTGAAGAGTTGGCTAGCCCGCAAGTTTATGGCTTGTGGTAAAGGCGGTGGAAAATCCATAATTGGTAATCACTCACCAAAGATAATTCGATAATTTATCTAAGAGTTGGCTAGTCCGAAGGGCGGCTTCGTAAAGACAAAATCAAATCCGTTTATAGCTTATGATTTGCTCAAAATCATTTGGTTATCGTTGTGCCAAGGTTCTTACTTGAACTGAAACAATTGGCTACTCCAGAAGTAATGGCTTTTGGTAAAGAGATAAAATCCATTAAATTTTCTCAAATCATTGCTAGGGACTAGCAATATCTTAGTGTGGGGATTGATGAGTGTCTAAATACTCATCATTTTATACTGTTTAGAATGCCAAAAACATCTGAAAACACTCAGTAATGCTTCAAAATGATAAAAATATCACAAACAAGTGTTTTATATGTTTTAAATGCAAAAACATCAAAATCTGGTGAAAAACGTATCAAGTTTGCATAATTGGCAGTTTTAGTCCCCCAAGTTACAAAAGTTGTCAAAATCAGTCCCTGGTAATTCAAAAACTTGTAAAATATCATTTTAGGTCCATGAGATTCAAAAGTTGTCAAAACAAACCTTTAAAGTTTAAAAATCACAAAATGACAACTTTAGTCCTTTAACTTTGAAAATTGTCAAAAATAGTCCTTGGTTAAATTAAAAAGTGAAAATTATCAACTTTTAACCTTGTTCTATTTATAAATGACAAAAATGGTCCTTATGATAAAACTTTTGAGAATTTACATGTTTGGTCCCTCAAGTTTCAAACTTGACAATTTTGGTCCCTGGATTTATAAAAATGGAAATTATCAACAAAGGTCCTTGTACTATTCTTACTTGGCAGTTTTAGTCCTTGTGAGAGCTTTGGAAAATGTTCAAGATCAGCCCCTCAACTTTCAGAGAATTACATGAATGGTCCTTGTTGTTAACATTAACCAAACCGGACCCTATTATTACTAAGCCCAATCCAACACTTGACCCGGCCCAAATTTTAAAATCAAATAAAACCGCCTACACTGTAGACCCTCTTCACCACCCTCAGTATACACCAAAACCAGTGGTTTTAACCACTGTTTTCACCTTCCACCTCACCATATCCACTGATTACCTCCCTCCACCTCCATATCAATCCAACTCCAATTAATGCGAAAACCTACTCGTAGGAATTTTGGCCAAAAGTGACAAATGTCAAAACCGATTATCTGCTCAATCCAATGGTTAATATGTGGTGGGATATTTTCAGAGGTCGACATGGGATGTTTCAAGTCAATAAATACAGAAAAAGGTGCTATGGAGAAGGAGTAGTAGAGTAGATTAGTTTAAATTATGTCGTTTTTTTTATTTTAAGCTTCTTATTGTAATTTAAATCTTTCAAGTAATTTATTTAAGTGTTTTCAGTGCATGTGAACATATTTTAGCTATCAATTTCAAGTTTATGTCTGATTTTCAAGTTTATACAATTTCCTAGTTCAAATCATCTTAAAAGCTTCTAACAAGCTCTGCTACTGTTTGTTTGAGCTTTGCTAAGCTAAACTATAGCTTATTCAAGGCTTATGTTTATTGCACTCTTCATTTTCTCAAGTATCCAAAACCAGTCAACAAAAGTCAACTGTCAAGGCATCATTTGAATTTGTTCATGATATTGGGTGATGCAGTGCTTATTTTGGAATGCTTGTTGGTATAGAGCTTATTGGTAAGCCTTAGGAGATATTTACAAGTTCTCAGTTCTGTGTTCTAAGTTCAAAGCCACTTGTAAGCTCTTTGTTCAATTTGGCATTTCACTATTTTGCTTATTCATTAGCTTTAATATCTGTTGCTTATTGTTCATTAGTGATAGTTAAGTCATATTAAACATTAAAATCAGTAGCTTGTTCTTTTTAATTGGTAGTTAGTAAAAAAATCTCATCTTGACAGTTTTATTAGCATAGTTGTAATTTCTCAGTTCTATATGGTTATTGCTGTCATTTAGTGTTTCTTTAGTACTAGTAATTGATATTATAAAGTTTGTTATCAGTAGAATGTTTTGAATCTTTGAAACTCTTTGAAAAAGTTCCAAAACAGTCTCATTAGGTGTGTTTGGATCTACTTATTACACTGTATCTAAGGTTGTTTGAAGACTTGTTTTTGTTTGATGCATGTTATATTACTTCTGTACAAGTCAAATAAACCATAAAATTCTGTGCTTAGTAGTAAATAAGTCAAAATCTCATGTAATCGCCCTACACAGTCCACATGAGAATTTGGATTGCCAAATTCAGTTAACATGCTTAAAAGTTGTTTCCATAGCCATAGATAATCTTATCTCAGCTTATTATAACCTTATAAGTTCATAGAATCAGTTAAAAGTTCATAAAAGTCAACTGTGTAGTTAAATTAAAAAAGTCAAATATAAAAAAAACAGGTTTTTGCAAAACTTTGTTGGTGTCTCATGCATTCATTTCTTCATTAAAATCTATGAGACTTTGGGATTTGCAAGTTCAGTAGGTCTAGTGTAGAGATATTAGTTTTGTTTTCCATTTCTCAAGCTCTAATAAGCTTTAAATCAGCTTCCAACAAGGCAAGATATGCCCTGCACACACTCAGCATTCACTGAGTGTGCACAGGCACATCTTGCAGCTCTTTCACAAGCTTCATTCTAGCTTGTGAGGAGCTGGTCTTTGGTTCTTGTATATTAGGCCAGGTCTACTTTAAGTCCATTTATCTGTTTTTCCATTTAGCTTACTTGTGTAGCTTATGCAAGTGCTTAAAGGTACCCCCTTGATCACTGTTTTGTACTTTTAATCTCATAAGCTCAAAACTAATTTAAGCTTCTTTAGTGATCTAGGGTACTGATAATTAGTTAAGTTATACTTAATATAGCATTATTTAGCTTCTGTGTTCAGCTGGTACTCATTTGTAGCTTATAGCTTATTTTGGATTGCTTATTATTAAGCAGTTTTACAGCAGTAGCTTTTTCCTCCATATAAGCATATGTTTTTATATTTTTCTTAGACTTAGAATAATATTTTAACATTTTCCTGAATTTTTCAGATTTTTCCTACACTGTTTTCTATTTTTCTTTATTTTAAATAGTTTTTAATCCTTTTTAAATAGCTTTTAATACTAATAAATCAGAAAAAGCTTTAAAAAATAATTTTTCAATTTTCTTAGGTTAAGATAAATATAAAAGTAATAAAAATTATTTTTCCATAATTTTCTTAGTTTAAATATTATTTTTTAGCATTTTAATTAGTTTTAAATAGTTTTAAATTAATAATAAATACATAAAAAGTCTAAAAAATATATTTTCAGTTTTAAAATAAGTTTTATCATATTTTAGATTTTTCTAAGTTATAATTTCATTTTTCTAGGTTAATTTTGTATTTTCTTGTATTTTAGTGCATTTTAAATACTTAATAAATAGTTTTTAATTAATAATAATTAAATAAATAGTTGTAAAATAATTTTCTTTTTCTAATAATTTTGTTTTATTATTAGGATTGTAAAAATGTCATTTTTATATTTGTAGGCCTTTTATTTCTTTAAAACTCCGTTTTATTTTACGTAGACGTAATTTTATTTTAAACGTAAGTTTTAAGTTTTAGGTTTTAAACGTTCATCGACTTTAAAAATAGTGATAGCGTTTATTTAATATCTTTTATCTTTTATTTCTTTTAATTTGCATTTAAGTCGCTGTAATTTGTAGATCTTTTCTTTAGGTATAATTATCCATTCAAATCCTTTCTGATCACTATCCTTAGTGATCATTCTATCATCTGAAGTTGTTTAAACACCAATTCATCCTCCGTGGGACTTAACGACCCAGGAATCCACTATATTCCTCTGATCTTAAATTGCATTCGTGCTTGAGCAGTTTTAAGCTGATTACGGTCTGCCATTCACAAGTGGCAGGTTTGAGTGATTTAGCTTGACTGTTTTGCGCGCATCAATGCCTAGGTCGTATAATCGATGAGGTGCATCATTATACATATAGTATTTGTTTAGATCCAAGGATGGTGATATCCTTGATGGTGTTGTAACAAGTAGTGGATCTCCTTGATATTAGGTGTTGTGTTGTGAAGGGTAGTAGTTCCTCCATAGTAATGGAACTAGGTGCTTAGCCTAGTACCTAATAAAGGGTTGGCGACGTTGTGAAGGATTAGTTCTCCTAAGGTTTGAAAGAACTCGGTGGTTAGCCTAGCACCGTATAAAGGGTAGGCGACGTTGTGTTAGGTGTGGTTCGCCTTGGTGTGAAAGAACTCGGTATTTAGCTTTGTACCGGAAAAAGGTTAAGCGACGTTGTGAAGGCTTCTCCGCCATAAGGAGTTGGTGTAGTGCTTACGAACTCGCGAGTAGGTGACTCGGGGAGTGGAGTAGGGCAAGGAAGGTGTCCTTGTAGCCGAACCACTATAAATCCTCGTGTTGGTTTGTCTATCCTTTTACTTATCGCTTTACTCTTATTCTTGCTACATTGTTTATTTTCTACGTGGTTGATGTCTATGTTTGTGACATATACTTGGTCTTTCATATAGTCACAAACTATATTTAACACTTTACATATTATGACACGCTTGATCAAGAAAAAGCAACCGGACTAATAATGGTGAAACTTGATTTTTAATGAACCATTAATCTTGCGGAATCTTATGTGATATTAAGGGGTTGGCCTTACATGCCGTAATGCGTTAAATGCATTCTCGCGTCGAGATTAGCAAATGCAATGGTTTATACTATATTTGATACAAAAGTTTTAAGTTTGAAACGGAAACGTATTCACCCCCTCTACGTTTTCACACATCCCTCCATTTCCTATTAGATTACTTCCTCCGTTGGAGTTCTCACTTCTCCTTTCTCCAGGTATTCTCTCCCTTGTACCAGGATCTCCGCCGAGACCCTCTTCGAAACCTACAGTTCTTCCATTAGGCCTCCTTACAGACGGAGAACCAAGTCGTAGGGCAGAGCGCCCCCTGCTTATTGGTCGAGGCCTTTCTTCCACTTCGATCTCTTCATCATATACCTCACTGGAATATTCCAATTCCCTTCGCATTTCGGTGTTATGAACTTGCCTCTTATGAGCCCTTATCAAGGACTCTAATGCTTCAAAATTTGCTTCAACAAAGGCAGGGCTAATTTCTGGAATGGGATTAGCTAAAGTTGAAGCATTATGTATGGGAGTTGTTTCTAGGCGAGATCATGTAGTGAAGGTGGAGGCGGTTATGGGGGCGAGATTGTCGGTGTTAGTTGTGGTGATGGGTACTAGGGTAGAAAAACCTGGTGGTGGTGTATCTTCTCGTCCTGTTTCCCTGCCGGGAAAGTAGCGTAATCAGTTAGGAGGTTAAGACTTGGTGATTACGGGACTAATAATAGCAGGTCCCACGGATGGCGCCACAGATTGTACAATAAATTGCACTACCAGGCTTCAATGTTGATCAAAGGTAAGAGGGGTGTGTGTTCGAGCCAAGTTTGTCTTTCACCTGAGAATAAGAAATACGAAGACACTACCTTAAGTGATTACGCAGGGGTTGGACCCTGCGAACCACCTCCGGCGTGCAAATAAGTATGTAACATGTGTTGTAAGTAATATAGAGAATGTGAAATGTTGTGTTGAGAGAACATACCATTGAAATAACTCGTCTAACCTATTTATAGATAGAAAAATAAGCTTGGAGAGTGTTTGCACATCTTTCGGAGATCAGGGGGTGTCCCATGATTTGTGGTAACCGCTAGGGCTTCATCCCCACTTTCTCTGTCTTGGCGGGGAAGCTAACGAGATAGTGGGTTCGTGGGTGAGACCAAGGGGGTGTTTGATTTGGACTTAATTGACTTAATATGAAAAAAACTGAATTAATTAAGTCATAGGAAGCCTGTTTGTTTGTGACTTAATAGAGAAAGATGACTGAAAATATTAAGCAATAAAACTGAGGTTATCTGCATTAAGTCATCTCTTAATTAAACATAACTTAATAAAAATAATTAACAAACAAGCCCCAAGTCAATGTTCTCCTTTGTCTTAGTGGTTCCAAGACTAGACCCCGAAGGGCTTAGGCCTTCGACTGGCGACTTCCTAACTGGTAACCATGTCAGAGATGAATGGTTTTACGCCATAGATGACTTAGGAAGATAGACTTGGTCCTTCGTTATGCAAATTCGACTGAGGTCGAAGGGAGTTCTTTGACATGATCAGAGGGTACATCATCATATACGAAGTATATATAAGTACATATCCATATTATGTAAACACTAGTTGTTATACATATGCATTTCTATAAGTTGTAAACAATATTACTTGTTTAGTGTTTTATATGAAAATGTAAGTGTGTTAATAAACTATTGGCTCAAACTATTTATGTATTTTATTTGTTTCGTTAAAATGATTTTACGTTTGTTATCGACAAAACATTAGAAGATCGTAAAATATAAATAAACGTTTTTACGGCTTATTTGTATTAACACATATGAAGCATAATTACTATAAATGCAAACATTAAGTAAAACATGTTGACATTTAGCATAGAAGAGCATGTATATATTGATATATAACAAGAGATATAATATTAAAGTAGCTAAACAAAACCCATCTAATAAACATGCATTCAATAACAGACACCTATACGCATAAGAAACAGATGAATATACTGAAAGAAACATATAAACGTATGGTGAACATAATAAAATAAAATAAAACATCAATTTATATGTGATAACAAAACAAAATCAAAAACATTAAAATACTAACGAATGATGGACAATTAGAGTCAGGGTTTCATACATAAGATGTCTTTAATGATTGTGATGATCATGAAATCTACAACAGAAACCTGCGATAAGAAAAAGAAGGCAAAAGCATTAAAAATCCAATGAAAAATGAGCAGCCACATAGGGCGAGTATATATAGGCTCAGGATTTGGGTTTCGCAACCGTGACCCAACATATAACGCAATTCAAATATAGAAAAGATATTGGTGAGGATAACTATCATTTTAAAAACCTTCTAGAACATGCCTCTCGTGTTTGGAAACACATTTCTGACACGCCCAAGAGTTCCATGACACAAAAGTTTCAGAAAACGCACCCGGTTTCTCAAAGGTTTTTTTATTCGCGTTTTCGACACGTCTATGTTTGGAGAGCCTTTTAGAAAACACCTAAAACGAGCCAAATTTTTCTCAATTAAAAACTCAATTAACCAATGAGAGGACGTAATTGCAATATCGAGCCCTCTCATTGGTTAATTGAATCCCTCGATTTGAGCTATAGTGAGTTCTCTTATTATATAAAAGATTTAAAAAACATGTTAATCTTTTTAAACATTTTATATTTATAATTTAAGACAATATTTTTATGAAACATTAATATAATTTTGTGTTAATGCTATATAAAAATTTGTAGAATTAAATAATATTACAAAAACTATTAAGAAAATAACATTATAGTAAGATCTTAGATCCGATCTAATCTTACGACTCCAATTTTACAAAAACAAAAGTGATCCTAAGTAGGATCCCGATTTTAAAAACCTTAGTTTGTCTTTGTCCTATATGATTATTTTCTTCATGGACGACCCCTTCAGCGTCTTTTAACGCCAAAAGTTTTTGGATACGATTACCCTTATAAATATTAGAAGTAAGCAAATTAATGAACTCAAAAACTGAATAAATGGATCACAAACTCGTGGCTCGTTTTAGTTTAGCTGCTCTTCTTTGTTTCATCATGTTGATGATGTCAAGCAATTTAGCAACTGGCACTGATAAGTTTACAACCACAATGTCTCACGGTACGTATGCATATATATTTTCCCATATTATCATTCTTTTTTTTTTCTTTCACAATCTGATTATAATCGTTGCGAAGTGCATGAGGCTTCATGGGGCCGAAAGATCCTTCAACAAGTTTATCACACGAACGCTGGTCCGGATGAGGGAAGCCCCGGCCCCGTCAACTAGTATCATCCTTAGGTTTTATGTGTGTGGAACACCTGCTATTATCAAATTCGTGATATATTCTCACGATGATTTGTATTTCCAAGAAGTCGAAATATGATCGACATCATTATGCTTGTCTGCTATTGATCAATGTTTATAATTATTAGTATGATCTGTTGTATGGAACCGTAAAACATTTGAAATTTGAGTTTTCATTTCTTATTGCTACTCAAGTATATATGTTGTGAACTAGTGATGCTCAATTGTTTATTGTTCTTGTGACGATACATTGCATATTTGACACTGCAAAAGATCAAATATTTTGAATGTATTTTCCAATCTTAAAGTTTCACACATCACAAAAAACACTAAAACGATCAAATCTGTCCTGAAGCACATAACATCATATATTCTTATATCATGAATAAATTTTATTTTATTTTATTATTTTTATTTTTATTTATTTTTTTTTTCACAATAACTTTTCGGATTGCAAAAAATTCAAATTATTTGTATTAGAACAACCTTTATTAAATTAATAGTAAAATACAGCGTTCGTCCCTGAACTTGTACCAAAACATCACGCTGAGTATGGGAAAAAAAATTCGTCAGCGAAGTTCTTGTTCCATGTTTTTCATCATCCAAGGTCCCTTTAACCATTATCTTTAGGTCAACTACCATCAACTTCCCTCAGATGTCTTACACATAAAGGCAAAATGATCATTTCGAGTCTTGTCTTCTTCCACCCCTTCTACTACATATCCACTCACCACCACCCACCACCATTACAACCATCCACAACCCCTCACACACCACCACCATTCTGCGACCCTTTTGCAAAAAGTCATATTCTGCGTTTTTTAAGAAAAAAGTGATCCTTTAATTCGTCAGTTGGTTTTGAAAAGTTGATTTTCGTCCTAATTTTTGAAAAACATATTTCCAAAAACACCATATTGCAATACACAAAATGCGTTTTGGAAAAGTAATAATGAACGCCCCCCTAACGCCAATTGATTTAGCGAAGCTGAAATGATTTTTTTATATTTAGCATAATTAAAATTTTATCATACAATTTTTAATCGTCTAAACTTGTTCGTTTGTGCCATTATATTAGAGTTTAGTTGTGGACTATAGCTTGGTTTATCAACAGGTTAACAACTTTTACTCAATTAAATATGATAAATAGCTAACTAACGATTGGGTTAGCGCTTGCGCGTTGCTGCGTGGCATGCATGTTTTTGTTTTATATGTATTATTACGGGAAGCATGCTTATGTTCGGTATTTTCGGACCAACTTATTTATATATAATTGAAAGTTTGATAAAACTGTAATTCTTTGCCCTTGTAGTTTAAAAAAAAAATTAGAATAATTTTTAACTGTCTTTCATGTTTGTAAATAAGAATTGCTAAAACTATTCAACCCCTTTTAATTTTTCTCAATTTTAATCATTTTTAAACTTAAAAGTATATAAGTAAAACCACCTTTCTCATACTGTAGGATGTAAAAAAAATTGTTCCACGTGTATATATAACAGAAATAGAGGGGATTTACATCATGTTAAAGTAACTAGTTAAGTTTAATCACACACACATACTCCTAGCAAATAAACCACAACCTTCCTCTTTCTTAATGTTTAATTCATCACCAGCGGAACTCATCGTTATTTATTATTCTTTGAAAAGATCACTTCCTCTCTGTTGTTGGCACAAACTCCAGTCATTAGTTTGAACTAAGGGTGACAATTTTCGACACGACACGATAAACGACACGAACCATTCACGAAGTTAAACTGTTTTGGGTTGAGAATAAACAGGTTTGAGTCAAAAACGGGTCAACCCGTCTAAACCATTTAATAAACGGGTCGTTTTTGGGTATTAAACATGTCAACCCGTGAACTCGTTTAAGTATATAAGATTTTAAAAATAAAATATATAACCTGGTTTTTATGTTAGATGTGCATTAGATGTATTTTGTTATTTACTTAGTATGAGTGAATTATAATTTTATACCTTAGATATCATGAAAATTGATGCTTATAATTCAGAAAAGTGTCGCATAATTATTTGTATGTTATTCTTATCATATTTTAGACCCTTACATTATTTTTGCATTTAAACTAGTTAAATCGACAAATCACCAACTTTATTCACTGCTTGACCTATTTAATTAAATGAGTTAAACGGGTCACAAATAGGTTACACGTGTTATGCAGGTTTGGGTTAGGGTTGAGTTTCTTGACATGATTAATATAAATGGGTCGTGTTTGGGTAAAGGCTATACTAATACGCCAACACGCGAGCCCGAATAGGTTAACACGAACACGACTCGATTGCCACCCTTAGTTTGAACCCACCCACTAGGAGATCAAATCAAAGACTAATCGTTTTTCGTCTCATCGTAAACAAATGATTTTTTATTTTTTTTTTTTTTTTTTTTTTGGCATTGGATATAGCGATAATAGATATTAGGTAATGAAAATACGAGGCGGCAAAAAAAGAGTCTTTCAAAGACGTATTACATTATCGATGCTCTTGTTGTAATACCTTTAGAAACATATATGTCCCATAAAAGAAACTTACATGGTCCCATAAAGAAAGTCACATTGAATGTGTACGATGTATGAACCAAAAGTTTGCAATTGTTTATTGTCCTTAGTTCAATAAGGAATCGCGAAAAAAAAAAAATATAAAAAAAATAAAAAAAATAAAAATAAAAAAAATAGTTGCATGTTTTGAATCGGCTTAAAAAGCCTTGATACTTTCAAACATGCATATGGTCCCTTAAAGAAATGCAAGGCAAGTGTATGTATTGCATTAAGCAAACACTGTTATCTTCTTATTGTCTTTAATTCCTTCACGAATCGTGAAACAAAATCCCTTTAAATGTGCATGTGTTGAATCAAGCCACGTAGTGGAAGACTTTCTACTTTATGGTCTTCCTTTTTCTTTTCTTGTTTTCTTCCTTTTCCACACAATGGTCCACTATAAAGTACATATTGCTATGAAAATTTTATTTTCCTTCGGAAAAAACTCACAACAACTCCACATATGGTCCACTATAAAGTCGATGTTGTAATCAAAGTTCTGTTGGTGGTCGACTGAAATTAATTCTCGTAGTTATTGGTATTGCTTTAGTCAAATTTGTATTTATTGTAAATGTAATTAATTTCACGTATATACGAGGGAACGTTTATAAATGTAATTAATGTATTTATTGTATTAGTTATTATACTCCGTGGTCACGAGGGGATTTTTCTAAAAATTTTAAGAATGTTTTTTATCTATAAAATAACAAATACATTTTGTTTGTAAATTATGGCTTATAATCTTGCTTTATGGTTATGTTTTGCCACCGCATGTTTCGCTTGTAAATCGTTAATTTAGATTAACTCATAGTACTTTGAATTAGGTCACCTGTTCATGGCTAATTTGTTTTTTAAGTAAACCTCATGAATATTGTATCTACTATCCTTCAATTTCGTTATGCTTCCTCAATTCTTAAACACCGTTATAAATGATCGATATGGGTAATTTGGTCAATTCATACATCTTCATCTTCATCTTCTTATATAACTCAAGACATCATCATAAGTTCGGTTAAAACCCACATTCTTACGTAACTCAAGTAAAATAAAAAAGATTGAATTTCGTCCCTGATCACTCATAAAATGACTAAAACGAATATGTACTTATTAAATTTCGTCCCTGGTAACTTAAAGATCCGTTGAAGATCAACTGATAAAATTTTTTGTAACCTAATTCATTTATTTTCATAACCCAATTCATTAAAGACATTCATGGAACAAAACACAGGTTCTTTCGTACCTTTCGTCCAATTCATTTATTTTCATAACTCACTTCATAACCCAATTCATTAATTTTCATAACCCAATTCATCTATAATCCTTTCGTCCCTGATAACTTAAAGTTTCGTCCCTGTTCCTCAAGATGATAGGTTTTTTTAAAGATCCGTTGAAGACATTTCCTTGTTGTAGACGAAGTAATTTGTTGTACAATCTTTTATACTTGTTTTGGATTTTGTAAATTTCTTCTGGTTAGTTTGGTGGGTGATAGGTTGTGCATTACATGTACATGTACTTTTTTTCCCAATATTTCCATATTTTTTTCTTGACTATTCCTGCAGTATTACAATTGGTATTGGAAGGTAGATATGTTGTTGCAGTTTGCTTGTTCATTATTCATCTTGTGCTTTAGAGTATGGTACTGCTGAGATTCAAGAGGGCATCCCTGGTCATAGTCCGCATCTCACTGGGCTTAGCATCATTGGTGGAGTAGCATTGTTCCCATCTGCATTGGAGGTAAATAACTATTAATAGAGCTCGAAAAATGGGTGGGTCAGTGATAAGGATTTAAAACATATGTTTTTAGGGGGGTTATTTAAGCCCTAAATCGACACATTTTATATCCGTTACTACTTAAAATCGTTCCTTTCACATTTTAGGTCTTTTAAGCAAAATGCTTTGGAATGAAGCATATTTGGGCGAAAAGGCGAAAACATGAAAATGGAAAAGTTAAGATCAAGGCTATTCATTGCACTGACGGTGTCCCAAAAGAAGCGGCTTGCCGTCCCTATATAAGAGTTTTGATCAAAATATCACGGGGCGACTCAGGTAAATTCTTGTTCTATAGCAGCGGCCTCTCACCTAAACTCCGGAAGACGTCTCATTTTCCACACCGGCCTTGAGCCAATCTCGGGCCACGCCCTTCATGAAGATCGCGCCAGCGATATCAACCCACGCCCGTCCCAACGATGACTTGGCCTAAACGAAACCATAATAGCGTCACTATTAAAAGAGTAGCCGAAATTAGCATTTGTAAATCTATATATGGAATTCGATTTTTTTTGTATTTGAAGAGGTAGAACTTTGGAGAGCAAACCCTAATTCAGTTTAAGTCCGACCTGGACAATATTTTAGGGTTCCATACCCTACTTTACATCATAAGATAAGTTTCTTTATTCATATTATCATTATGTCTACCCCATGTTTAATTGTTTGTGTGTATGCTTCCTTGTTTACCATGAGTAGCAAAATTATCCTTGTATTTGCTCAGATCTATGAAACCTAGTTGTTAATTATTGTTAGGTTGTCTCTTGTCTTAATTGGTAGAAGCTAGAATAAGGAAAACTGCCTTCGTCTTTAATTGTTGTGAGCAGACGTCCTAAATAGCAAAAAAGCTTAAGAGTGCACCTAGGCCATTCGTTGTGTTTATTGCGTGAGTTGTAACTTGTTGATAGTAAAGTATTCGGGGGAGATACTTAGGTACTTGGCAATCCTGAATAGTCTAGAGGAGAGTTACAATTCATAGAACTAGGGAATTAAGCACCCCCTATGACCAAACGGAATACAACACACCGATTAAATGAAAACATACCGTCTTCTGTTCTCTTCGAATAAAACTCACAACATGTGCACATATGGTCCACTATATAGTAGATATTGCTATCAAAATTTTATTCTTCTTCGGAATAAACTCAAAACAACTCTACATAGGTCCACTGTAAAGTTGATATTGTAATCAAACTTATGTTGGTAGTAGACTGAAATTAGTTCTCGTACTTATTGGTATTGCTTTAGTCAAATTTGTATTAATTGTAAATGTAATTAATGTCACGTATGTCGACGTACTGAAATTTAGGGGTGTCAATTTTCGACACGACACGAACCCGACACGAAGTTAAACAGGTTTGGGTTGAGGATAAACAGGTTTGGGTCAAAACGGGTCAACCCGTCTAACCCATTTAATAAACGGGTCGTTTTTGGGTATTAAACGTAATAACCCGTGAACCCGCTTTAACTATATAGATTTTAAAAATAAAATATATAACCCGTTTTATGTTGGATGTGTATTAAATGTATTTTTTATTTACTTAGTATAAGTGAATTATAATTTTATACCTTAGATATCATGAAAATTGATGCTTATAATTCAGAAAAGTGTCGCATAATTATTTGTATGTTATTCTTATCATATTTTAGATCCTTACATTATTTTTGCATTTAAACTAGTTAAATCGACATACCACCAAACTTTATTCAATCGCTTGACCTTTAATTAAATGGGTTAAGCGGGTTCCAAATGGGTCACGTGTTATGCAAGTCTGAGTTAGGGTTGAGTTTCTTGACATGATTAATAAATGGGTCGTGTTTGGGTAAAGGCTATACTAAGCCGCCAACACGCGAACCCGAATAGGTTAACACGAACAAGACTCGATTACCACCCCTACCGAAATTAATTCTCGTAATTATTGGTATTGCTCTAGTCAAATTTTTATTTTTTTTAAATGTAATTAATGTCACGTATACGAGAGGGAACGTTTATAAATGTAATTAATGTACCTATTGTATATATTAATTATATTAATATGATTCACGAAATAACTAACGGTCGTTATTTTTACCTTTAGAAGTTATAAATAATTAATAGACTTAATAAATAACTTGTAACGGACAAAGTTATTTGTGTAAATACCAAACACATGAAAGTTAAGGAGTGTGTTGGGTAGGTCGACCGATTAGGGGTGGGGGAAGTGTTTGTGTCAAACTTGGACTCTAAGATTTCTAAGCCTATATAATGAACCATGGAGGTCATTATTTAGTTAATCATGGATACCAAAACACTAAAGAAAATCGACACTCCCTCACCTTGAACCCTAACCGATCAGAAATAAAAAAAATCCCTTAGGGTTCCGATCGGCATTCAAGAAAGCCAAACCAACGTGCTTCGTGGTTAATGCATGAGTTAAGCACTAGCATCCTAGCGTTCTCCTATAGCGTGTAGTATATGCTACAATAGAGAACACTTTATTTTAGTTGTTATTGTGTTTTGATCCAAGTCAAGAACAAGAATCAAGAGGTTCACTTGTCTTAGTAATTCGAGTGATAATGGTTAGTTTTTTATGTTAGGATTTAGTAAATCCGGTAGTTAAAGAGTCGGTTACCTCAAGTATATGTACTCGTTAGAAAGCTCGTAGTCGTAGTCATTTAGTGTTAGTTAGTATTTTGTTAAGTAACACCGTGCGAGGAGATGAGACGAGTCTTTACCCATTTGTGCTTTGATCAGCATTTGGTAGGGCGTGTCATGTTTGTAACTATAAATACAGGGTTGGATCTTTCATAATATCTTTTTTTTTTGTCTCACTAAAGTTCCCAACTCTCTTCCACTTTCTCTCTCTAAACCTCATTCTATACGCCCCATATTATTGTTTGTATATGTGTTTATGAAAACCAATATGTTACAATTTATGTGTTGTTGTTAATCCATATTCATCAAACTATATCCATCCCTTCGTTGT
>OU343220.1:1643038-1729469 GCA_910596185.1 Chrysanthemum makinoi
CTACTACGATATTTGGGATACATTAATTCTTTTTATGGGCCTTATTGCACCTATTTTGAATTATGTGACACTTAATACTTTGATTTTGTAATCTGTTTTCTAAAACGGATGATGTAATTTTCATTTTCATATACTTCGTGTTTTATGCGAATTAGTAGCACCTCAATCATAGTAATGTTTCCGCCGCACTATATTTGGGGTGTTACACTAGTTATACATGTTCAATTGGTGGATACCTAACATGATCCAAGCCGTGGTTTTCATCGAAAACCTAAATCAATTCGACCAAGAACAAAGGAAGTTAACATGCATGTTGGGTTGATCGGGAAGCTTACATATTTGCAGGAAACAAGTGAGTCTTCTATATACACCCTTTATACTTGTTTAGGATTAGGTTATATCACTGATTAGGAAAGATCTTACTAGCTAGGGTTTGTTTGGTTGCATGGCCACATATATGGTTACTTGCACTGCTACAAGTTTTATTAGCCATGTGAGAATAACTAGAACCCTACATTTACTATGTATTATTATTATTAAAATATCTAACCTATATGAGGAGAATAAAGCTTCAAGCCATTACTTTGATGATATGAGAATTTTCAAGTCATTACAAAAATGCCCTTACTATATGAAGAAAAAGGGTTTCAATAAAAATTTCAAAAAAATAAAATCATTGTTCATAAAAAATGTCAAAGAAGACAAGTCTTTGATAAGATTCTCTAATTTTTAGTAGACCATATGTCACAATACAATTGTTGTTTGTATACTATGAGGCTAAAAAAATTATTAGTCTTTGATTTGATCTCCTGGAGGGTCAGTTCAAATGAATGACTGATTTGATCTTACTATTTGTAACAAGTAAAGTGATTTTACTTATATACAATTAAAACAAGTAAAAAAAATAAGCTAAAAAATCAAAAATTTGTAACATGTAAAAATCTTTGATTTTTAAACATGTAAATCTATGACCTAGGTTTTCTTAAAACGATTTTGGACCATTACGGTCAAATTTTTTAAATAAGAAAAAGCGCCTAAGGGCTTGTTAAAAAGATTAAAGAAAACATTAACCAAAAAAGAGTTCTAGGTTAATTTTACGTTTTTAGTGGTGTAACACATAACATCAAACAAATAGCTCGTATGAGACTATTGGGATTTAACAAACTAATAACCATTATTACTACAAGCACGCAGTGGATGGATCTAGTTTGATGAATATGGATTAACAACTACACATAAATAACTAACTTTTATCACTTTCGAATTAGAGACAATTGATCCTCTTGATTATTGTTCTTGACTTCTTGGATCTTAGATCAAAACACAATAACAACTAAAATAAGGTGTCCTCTATACAGCATATACTACACGCTATGGAGAACGCTTAGGATGCTTGCTTAACTCATGCATTAACCACGAAGCACGTTGGTTTGGCTTTGTTGAACGCCGATCGAAACCCTAAGGGATTTTTTTATTGCTGATCGGTTAAGGTTCAAGGGAGAGGGAGTGTCGATTTTCTTTTGTGTTTTGGTATCCATGATTAACCAAATAATGACCTTCATGGATCATTATATAGGCTTAGAAATCTTGGAGTCGAAGTTTGACACAAACTTCCCCCCCTCTCGGCCGACCCTAGCCAACACACTCCTCAACTTTCGTGTGTTTGGTATTTATACAAATAACCTTGTCCGTTATAAGTTATTAAATTATTAATTATTTTATAACTTTTATAAATAACGATCGTTAATCATTTCGTGAATCATATTAATATAATTAATATATACAATAAATACATTAATTACATTTATAAACGTTCCCTCGTATATACGTGACATTAATTACATTTACAAAAAATACAAATTTGACTAGAGCAATACCAATAATTACGAGAATTAATTTCAGTACGTCGACATAGATTACCTTAATTACATTTACAATAAATACAAATTTGACTAGAGCAATACCAATAACTACGAGAATTAATTTCAGTGGACCACCAACAGAACTTTGATTACAATATCGTCTTTACAGTGGACCATATGTGGAGTTGTGAGTTTTTTCGGAAGGAGAATAAAAGTTTGATAACAATATCTACTTTATGAGCAAATTACCCATATCAATCATTTATAACGAGTGTTTTAAGAATTGAGGAAGCATAACGGATTTAAAGGATAGTAGATACAATATTCATGAGGTTTACTTGAAAAACAAATTAGCCATGAGCAGTGACCAAATTAAAGTACTATGAGTTAATCTAAATTAACGATCTACAAGCGAACATGCATGCAAAATCTTGGTAAATATAGATAAGCGATATCTATTATATATGATCTTTATCATGTGGGTCAAACATAACCATAAAGCAAGATTATAAGCCATAATTATAAACCAAAAAATGTATTTGTTATTTAATAGATAAAAAATATTATTAAAATTTAAAAAAAAAATCATACGTCTGCGGTATAATAATAATCAATAAATACATTAATTACATTTATAAGCGTTCCATCGTATATCGACATTAATTACATTTAAAATAAATACAAATTTGACTAAAGCAATACCAATAACCACGAGAATTAATTTCAGTAGACCACCAACAGAACTTTGATTACAATATCAAATTTAAAGCACTCATAACCATAAAATCATAACAAATATCTTGTCCAGCGTCGTAGCATCGGCTTAACATTTAACATTTCCCAAAAACACCCACAACTATAATATCCATAACATCAATAACATTAAACAATTTACTAAACATTCTAGTTTAGGGTATAAATGAAAAGAGAAAAAATGCAAATACTTGGTGGGGCGTCGCCGCCCCTTTACCCCATACTTGAACTTCCGTAACACCACAATGTAGAATAACAGCAGTCATATGCAGTTCGGCGTTATGATTCTCAAAGTAATCTTACAGTGGACCATATGTGGAGTTGTTGTGAGTTTTTTCTGGAGGAGAATAAAATTTTGATAGCAATATTTACTTTAGAGGTGAGATCGATAGAAACACATAATCTAATCTAGAACAAACCAATAAATCTTAATCCATCTTTTTTCATCTAAATGGATGAGATGAAAGCAAAAATTAACAAAAGAAAAGGTAAAAATGTAATTCTATAAAAATTCACTTTCCACTTTTTTTAAATAACATATCTCAAGGTGATAATCTTCAAGCTACAAAAATACACTATCGCAACGAGAAAAAATCATCTTTTATAGATATGCACTTTTATATACTCTTCGACGAACTTTTTTCAAAATTTCCATGCAAAGAAATCACCGTGATCTGTAAAAATTACATGTGATTTGTTATTTTAAAATCACAAGTGATCCAACAAAAATCACAAATGATTCACCAAAAATCACATGTGATTTTCAAGTCATATCGATCTTTGAGTAATAAATCACATATGATCTTTAATTTCAAATCAACTTATTCCTTCATTTTATAAAACAAATTCGCGAAATGTGGTCTGTTATTTATTTTTGCTTTGTTATGATAAAATGTAAATTACTGTGATTCAATTTTAATCTAAAATGAGTAAATCACATGTGATTAGGTTTCAAAAAATAATTTAATGTAAAATCACATATGATTTATGGTAAATCACATGTGATTTACGGTAAAATCACATATAATTTGAGGTAAAATTACATGTGATTTATCTAAATCTCATGATTCTATGGTATATCACATTAAAAAAGTTAAAGTCTTACAATGTCTCTTTTTGAACAAAGTTAAACAACTACTCCTGGTCCCGAAATTATAGTCATGAGAGAAAAACACAAAATTTAAAAAATTGGACCATATTAAATTTCAACCACTTAAATAGAATATTCCCCACTATATTCAGTTTTACTTAAAAAGGAAATTGGACAATTAATTTGGGACAAGAAAAATGTGGTATAAATATAGGGCCGGATGAAATATCTCATTAGAAATAATATCCAAAACAAAACACTTAGGTGGTGTTTGATTTTTGAAAAGCGCCTCTACAACCTCTTAATCACGACTCGTTGACGCGGTCGGAACATTTTGACCGTTGAGCCGTTTGTTTTAGGTTCGGACGCGATCGAGGCGATAAGATCTTAATGGTTAGAGCGCGAGAGGTGTCTTAATTCTCTGGTTGCCTCTTGTTGACACAAAAATAACCAAATTTTGTTTTAGTACAAGCAAGCAAATGTGCGGTTCAAACATGAGTTTTTTCCCGTTCGTCGGTGAAATTCAGCATTCGCCTCGAGATTAGAGATGAGATGTTGATTCGGATTGATTCGGTATATACAAAACAAACACACCTTACATTACGTATAAAAGCAGTTAAAACACTTGCATTATATAGTTTGTTAAATTCTCCACTAACATTGGAAATGAAAGAGGTATTAGATAATTAAACTAAAATTAAATTAAGAAACATTGAAAATTGAAAAGTCAACTATAAAGACAAATGCTCTAAAAAGATAAAAATATTTGACGTCTGTTGTAAATATAATGAACAAAAATACAAGAATGAGAGAGGAGGAAGATAAATTCTTATTAGTTGTAATCAAAGAATTCTGAAGAGTGTATCTACATAGAGTAGATGATTACATGTAAACCACAATGGGCATTTGGTAAAAAGCTAGAGTGAATAAACATAAACCCATAATATTAAATTACAACACTCCTCCTTGGATACTCACCGTTTATCATACATTTATATAGCGCCCATTAAAAACCTTATCAAAGAAAAACCGAAAGGATAAAAAAAAACTTGATGAAGGGGAAAAAGAGTCTGCGATCGCATATGCTCCTCCTCAATTCAATGTATATCTTTCAAGTGCGAATATTAATCTTACGGCGATTGCTCAAACACTTTGTTGGCAAAGATTTTTAATAAAGTCCATCAATCATTAATGTTAAGAATATGTCCCGCGAAGATGACAAATTATATGTGTAGCTCAACCCAATATCAATGCATTGGTTGGAAGAAATACATGCTAATACAAAAACCAAGAGAAAAATACACTCTCTTGTAGCGTATTAATTATTAAAACTCATTTGCACATGTATGATACTTAAGGACCAATCATTTTATAAAAACATGTGCAAAAATAATTCATATAATATATGTTCAAATGATTTTTATCCATATAAGGATTCATTCAACATGATCAAGTAGAGTTCATGAGAACTTTAATAATTACTTCGAGAAGTTAAAGTTGTGAGACAAATTAAATGCTTCTAATAAAATTGCATTTAGAGCAAATTAAACGCTTCTAGAACGTATGTCTCATAAAATATCAATAAGATATTTACATCCACCATAGGACAATATTTCTTTTAATAATCAACTTCATGTTTTTGTGAATTTATTTATTCACAATCATGCTAAAGGACATAACTTCGAGCTTTGTGCGCGTGTATATCAAATAGATTTTACACATTCATGTGTATGGACTTCATGTCCCAATACTTCTCGTATTTTCCCGAGATTTCATTTTTCATGTTGGCCAATCATTTCGTTGGCCTTTTGAATAATAATTGATTTATGATCCTCATTATGCATAATACCAAGCTCTATATTGTATGCAAACATATTTATCGACGTCGTTTTTGTTTCGATTCCATATGATTTTAGAAATCATAGAATTAGTGAGATCTCATTAGCTATTTGAGGCTCGTTTGGAACCTTCATGTCTAGTGTCTCCTTATAAGACTATCATGGGGTCTTTTATACCTCGAACAACCATCTTGTTTTCATGCTCTATATTTTTCATCGAGGACTTTATTTGGAATCGATTTGACTAGAACGAGAGCATGTCATAATAAAATAGTGTCTTTGAGGGACAACTTCTAAATAGAGCATGAGTAGCTGAAATATTATTTTCGCCATAATGGCTATTAGATTATCCATTGAATAATCAATTCATAAAAAATTCTTTTGGGATCAATGAATATGATAATTCATTCGAATTGCACTTCTCTCCTCGAAGGAATTATCCATCTTCTATATCCCATATATGTGCATTTAGGTGTAATAATTTGCACACAAAAACAATAATAGGATATGTTTGGTTTATAACCAACACCAATTATAAAGAGATTTATAATAACATATTGGCACGATGCTAATTTTGTTGTTGTGCATATAATAATATGGCCCCATACAACAACATGAAGTTTTTCTCCGATTTCGTTTCATAATTTAGAAGTAATTCATCGCATTTTCATGATGAAATACTTTCTGCAAATATTGAGGCTCGCATTGAGCTATTAATCATCAAACTTGAGGTTCGCGATTTGTGACCATTTAGGCGATGCATCAATTTTAAGCTCAAATGGATTATAATGGATTTAATATGTATATATCCATTGTTCTCTTCTAGTGGTAATATCAAGTGTAATAATCATCCATCATATTATATGATCATTCTCATAAACTTAATTTATGGCAGTGATTAACTTTACTAATCTTTATATGCCATGCGTAATAGGAAGATATAAAAGAAATATAATGTATCTTTAATACTTAACTTCGTTTCTCATGATAATTTTATATTTCTTTTGTGGAGCAAAATGCGCTAGCATATAGATTTTAAATCTATGAATATAGTGTGTAATATCTTTGACACACTTGCATTTCATATACATCATATTGCATTTTTGCATAAATAGCATTTTTTGTTTGCTCCTTTCTTATTGTATTTTCGCCACTACTAGTGGTTTGTCATTGTCATACCCTACCATAGCATTTACCATGATAAATGATCTTTAACCATTTATCTTTACATTATCACATTCACATGAGGGAATGAGGATCTCATATTGATCATTTTATCTCATTCACTTGAGGAATGAACATCTTATGTTGATCATTTATCACATTCACTTGAAGGAATGTAGATCTTTATGTTGCAACTTGAGGTTGCCAACCGCTTCTTTTAACACGACAATATGGAGCAAATTTAGTAAATTATCATGTTTGTTCACACATGCCCATTTATTTTATATCAAAGCATCGTTCTCGATATATGAGTATATTCGAGGCATTAAACATCTCATTGCAAATTTTCTTTTCATCATTCAGATGTACTATTTAATATTGGAAAATATGCTCGCATTTGCAAGAATCTCTTGCTTATGATGGTCAAATCTTTCTTTTAGATTTTGACACATTTCCATGGATCTTTCACCTTATATATTTTCTTTTAAATTGGATCTAACTGAAATTTGTGAGACCGAACTCACTTTTTTTTTAATTGTAACTTGAGGTGCATAAAATCATAGCGAGATTTTTGAGAATATAACTTGCTTTTTTTTTTTGTGGTAATGTATCCTTGAGATCTTACCAGCTAATTTCAATCTTTCGATCAGTATTCCCTTTTGAGGTCCCACGAATAAGGCGAGGTTCTCTTAAAAAATTAGGTTAAAATAGATCTTAACATAAAAAATCCACACAAATATTAGGAACAAAAAAAATTGATGTTTGAGAACTTCAAATCGGACATGTGAACAAAATCAATATTTCTAACATTTCATTTAACTTATTGAAAAATTAGTACTAATTAAATTTAATCAAGGAACCCATAACAGAAGGCATATCAACTTGGAGCATTCATGTATATCTCACAATTTATTAGCATAGATTCTAACATCTATGAAGATAGTGTGTAATACATTTGACACACTTATTTTTTTTTTATACATAACATTTTTATTTGCTCCATTCTTATTTTACCACTTGTAGTGATTGGTCATTTTTCATATTACTTCGACCATATCCATGACAAATATCATCATCATTATCACATTCATTTTAAGGAATGGACGAATAGTTGAACTACTTTTATATTTTTCGTCGAAAGCTCATTAGCTTTTCTTTTATATAATATGAGAATTTGACAATATCTCATGATACTTTTCAAACCATGTTCTCGATATTGCTAATATAGAAGCATGTTCGAGACTTTGAAAATAGAGAATGTTTTCTTAAACATCTCTTCATCGGTATCATTTAAATCACAATTTTATTTGTTCGGATCTAACCTGAAAATTGTGAGATTTAACTCTTACACTTTTTTCTTTTGACATGAGTGCGTACAATAGAAGCGGTTTCGGAAAAAAATACCTTTCTTTTTCTCAAAACATAACATGAGGTTATGTTATTATGATTCACTTGATTAAATAATGTTCTTGCTTATTTCTTTAACATAATGAGATTATGTTATTTGATACTCTTGAGAGAATAATCATAGAACATTCTAATCATAACTTGAGGTTATGTATTTGATAGAATCATGATAGAACCTGAGTTCTTACCTTTTTTTTTTTTTTAATTTGAATATCATAACATAAAGTTATGTTATTTTGACTCTTTCATGAGAATCATGATTCAACATTAAAAAGAATAGCTTAAGGTTACCATTTTGATTATGGTTCATCGTAGTAGAACTTGAGGTTCATACTCTCTTTTTCTCTAAACATAACGTGAGGTTATGATATTGTGATTCTCTTGAGAATAATAAACTCTGAACTTGAGGTTCATTAAAAGAGATACAATAACTTAGGTTATTGTATTTTTAATTTATTCATTGTAATAAAACTTGAGGTTTTATTATGAATAAATATAATCATAATATGAGGTTATGATATTGACTCATGAAAGAATCATATTAGAATTTGAGGTTCTCTTTTCTTTTCTTTTTATCTTTTTTTTCCCTAACATAACATGAGGTTATGTTGTTGATCCAATTGATCAAACCATATTAGAACTTGAGGTTCTAATTTATTTTTCTTGTTGGGAATCATGGTTGATCATGAAAACAATAACTCGATGTTATTGTATTTTAATTCCATCCATTATAATAGAACTTGAGGTTCTATAATAAATAACTATAATCATAACATAAGGTTATGATACTCTTTTTCAATCCACTTAAGGAGATCATAATACATCTTGTTGATCTTAATAAAAATATAAACAATAACATGATGTTGTATTATTTGATTCTTTTATGTAGTCACAATAGAACATTTTTGTGTTCTTGTAAACTACAATAAAGTTTGATTTAGATAAGAAAAAAAAAAAATAAGAATCTCATACCTTTCACAAAAATATACTCCGTATACCATTGAGGCTTTATTTTTCTTTTCAAGAGATCTAGTTTCCAAAGTAAATATGACCGAATAAAAAAATTTAAGATGCCAACTACAAATTAACATACAACAAATAAAGACATATAAAATTGTATGTAATATTGTCTCAAAAACCAAACTTAGGGTGACGTGCTAAACGATCTATGCATCAGATGGTATTGAAAAAAAAAAAACATACGGAGTATTAATTTGCATGCTTTATAATTTACTAGAAGTGGTACTCGCGCAATGGGCACGATAACTATTTTATAGCGAGCAAATGTTTTTTATATATATGTTTTTTCTAACAACAACTTTACGTATTTTAATTTCCGGTAAACCACGCATTTTAATTTATTACATTTTTCTACAAGTCTTCATATGGTTTAAATTAGATACATTAATATTGGAGGATGTTACAAATATGAGAATTTAAGACATTTATTATTTTTTAAAATTTATATGTATGCTTAATTATTATGCTTAGCAAAAGTAACTTTCTTTTAATGGAAATGTTTTTGGTCTTAAAATTTTTAAGACTACTATATATAGAATGTCCCAAACCCTTTATAAAGGAGTATAGATACCTTGCTTTATCTCTTGTGCAGAGATACATGCCTAAGGACGCAAAGCATTACGATTTTTAATTTCCGCTTACCTCTTCTCTTTTAAGGCTTAGTATTTTGTTTTGAGCAATTCGTGCTGATAACGTGTTGTAAATGTAATGAACAAGAATACAAGAATGAGAGAGGAGGAAGATAGAATTCTTATTAAGTTGTAATCCAAGAAGTTACAAGAGTGTATCTACTTATAGAGTAGATGATTACATGTAAACCCTAATGGGTCGGGCTAGTAAGCTAAGAGTGAATAGACATAAGCCCATAATATTAAATTACAACAACGTCTTCTTTTACAATACCCAAATGAACTACATTCTCTAGGCAAGTGGCTCCGACCAAATCTCCGGTCACTTTTATTGATCAATTTCAATATAAGTTTTTTTAATTTTGTTCTCTTTGTGTTTCTATTTTCTTCCGTGTACACTGACCGCTTCCGTGTAGGACTCTCTTTGACACACAATATACACTCACTAGGGATAGCTAACAATGTCGAAAACCTCATGTCGATCAACCCCAACGCCACCGTCAGACACCCAACGCCACCATCTTCAACCCCAACGCCACCATCGCCACCGTCATCAACCCCATCTTCGCCATCTCCATTTGGTTCCAACCCGCTGCCATCAGCTTTTTGTGATGAAGATCGAATATTTTGTTTATCAGATTTTTGTGATGAAGATTGAATGTTTTTAGAGAGAGAGAAAAAAAGTGAGTGAGTGATAGTGAATGGCTATGATGTGTGAGTAAAGTGAAAGAGTAAATTAAATGAGTGGGACAAATCTACCCTTGTATCTAATTAAATGGGACGGATGAAAAATAGATCTAACCGTGAGATCAAATTGAAATGAATGGCTAGGATGTAAGGGGGGAGGGAGTGGGAGTCGGGTAGTAGTAACCGAGCGGCAACACCGCCCTTTGTGGGCTCGGGTAGTGAAATCGGGTAGGGTTTTCGGCTTCAAAGCCCGATCGGTGAAGGGTGGGAGAAATCAAAATTTTGAACGTTGGAGATGAGGGAAAGATTGAGTGTAGCCATTGGGAGTTGTGGAACTGGAAATGGATAAGGGTGGAAGTAAAGAGTGATAGTTTAGTTGGATGAAAGGGTTTACATATTGGGCCAAGGATGTATAGAAAACATGTTTGGGCTATTAGTTAATTTGATTCTTCAAGATTTGAGTGCTTGTAGATAGATATTGGGAAAAGGGTTTTATTTTAATATAATTTTTTTTAAGTATTATGTTATGTTTTTTTTTTAAAGTATTATGTAATGTTTTTATTTTTAATGAAATGGTATGTTTTTATTTTAAAATTGTATGTGATTTTATGTATTAAAAATATTAAAAAAAATAAATAAATAAATAAAATCGGGTACTAGGGTACCACTCCCTCCAAATCGAGTAGTGATAGGGTAGAATTGGGTAGTTTTGAGTTGGAGGGTTTTTATTAGATAGAGGTGATTTGGCACTTAGTGTATTAGGGTACCACTCCCTCCACCTAAGGGTTTATTCTTTGGTTTTTTTATGTTCTGTATTGATCTTTTGTCATTTACTTTATAGTGGACCATATGTGCACATGTAGGGGTGCTCATCGGTCGAAAACCGGACCGGACCGACAAAAACCGGACCGGACCAAGACTGAATCCGGCAAAAACGCTAGATCGGAGACCGGTGACCGAACAGGTCGGTCCGGTCTCTGGTCCGGTCCGGTTCGGCCGGTCCGTCCGTCCATAGGCTAAATTTCGGGTTTGGGGTCCGGACCGGACCGAGACCGAATCCGGCAAAAACCCTAGACCGAGACCGGACCGCACCGCCGGTCCATCGGTCCGGTCGGTTTCGGTCCGGTCCGGTCGGTTTTGTCGGTCGGTCCGGTCCGTCCGGTCCGTTTGAGCAGCCCTATGCACATGTTGTGAGTTTTATTCGAAGAGAACAGAAGACGGTATGTTTTCATTTGATCTACTGGCTCGGTTCAAACAAAAATGTCATGTATAAAAAAATAAGAACGGAGCAAATAAAAATGTCATGTATAAAAAAAAAATAAGTGTGTCAAATGTATTACACACTATCTTCATAGATGTTAGAATCTATGCTAATAAATTGTGAGATATACATGAATGCTCCAACTTGATATGCCTTCTGTTATGGGTTCCTTGATTAAATTTAGTTAGTACTAATTTTCCAATAAGTTAAATGAAATGTTAGAAATATTGATTTTGTTCTCATGTCCGATTTGAAGTTCTCAAACATCAATTTTTATTTTTTTTGTTCCTAATATTTGTGTGGATTTTTTTTATGTTAAGATCTATTTTAACTGTAATTTTTTTTAAGAGAACCCCTTCTTTTTCGTGAGGACCTCAAAAAGGAATACTTGACGATGAAAGATTCGTTAAATTATGGTAAGATATCAAGGATACATTACCACACAAAAGCAAGTAACATTCCCAAAAATCTCGCTATGATTGTATGCACCTCAAGCTGCATTAAAAAAAAAGCATAAGCGAGTTCGGTCTCACTATTTCAGTGTTAGATCTGAATTAAAAATAAAATATATGACGGTGAAAGATCCGTTAAATGTATGTCAAAATCTAAAAGAAAGATTTGACCATCATAAGCAAGAGATTCTTGCAAATGCGAGCACATTTTTCGCAATATTAAGTAGTACATCTGAATGATGAAAAGAAAAAATGCGTTTAAATTGTTAATGCCTCGAATATACTTATATATCGAGAACGATGCTTTGATATAAAAGAAATGGGAATTTTATGAATTTAGATTCAATGAATAATCTAAAAGCCATACGTATACATTGGCCAAAAATAAAATTTCAGCTACTCATGCTCCAAGTTATACTTTGTCCCTCAAGGACATTGTTTGTTATGACATGCCTCAAGCATGATAGACTAATCGATTCCAAATAAAATCCTCGATGAAAAATATGGAGCATGAAAATAAGATGGTTAATCGAGGTATAAAAGACCCCATGATAGTCTCATAAAGAGACACTATACATGAAGGTTTCAAACGAATCTCGAATAGCTAATGAGATCTCACTAATTCTATGATGTCTAAAATCATATGGAATCGAAACAAAAACGACGTCGATAAATTTGTTTACATACAATATAGCGGTTGCTATTATGCATAATGAGGATCATAAATTAAATGTTATTAAATGAAACGATGGTAACGTGAAAAGACGCAATCTCATGAAAATACGAGAAGTCTTGGGACATGAAGTCCGTACACACAAATGTGTAAAATCTATCGGATATACATCGGTCTTTGTGTGAAACCGAAATAAGAGTTCTAAAGTTAGCTGCTTTAAGACATGAATTGTTGAATAAATATATTCACAAAAATTGATTATTAAGAGGCAAATTGTCTCAAGGTGGATGTAAATATCTTATTGATATTTTATGAGACAAATAATCTATAAATGTTTAATTCACTCTAAGTGAGTTTTAGATAAAGCTCCCATATTCTAAGAAGGATCTATAATGCTTTAAGCCCTCAAGCATGTATAGCAACTTTAACTTTTAGAAGCGATTAATAAAGTTTTCAAGAACTCTATTTGATCAAACTGAATGAATCTTTATATGGATCAAAATCATTCTTGACGCATATTATATAAATTGCTTTTGCACATGTTTCTATAAAATGATTGCTACTCAAGTACCATACATAAGTGCAACTGAGGCTTTAATAATTAATATGCATCATGAGAGTGTATTTTTCTCTTTTAATATTTGTATTAGCAATGTATGCATTTGATGTTAGAAGCTACACATATATTTGATCATCTTTTCAGGATATATTCTTAACATCAATTATTCGGTGGATTTTATTACAAAGTTTTTGCTGTAAAATGTCTGAGCAACTACTTCGGAGGATTAACATTCGAAGTTTGAAAGATATATATTAAATTGAGGAGGAGCATTATGCGCACTGCACTCTTTTTCCCCTTCATCAAGTTTTTTTTATCCCACTGGGTTTTTCTTGATAAGGTTTTTAATGAGGCGGTCTATAGCGTATAATAAACGGTGAATATCCAAGGAGGAGTGTTGTAAATATAAATGGGCTTATGTCTATTCACATTTATCTCTAGTGGGCTTTAGGGTTTGAGATGTATTCATCTACCCTATATATATACAATCCACTTGTAATATTGGTTACAACTTAATAAAAATTATGTCTTGCTCCTATTCTTGTTCATTACTTTATAATAAAAAACAAAATAAAGCATTTTCACAAAATCTAACATGAGAATAAAGAACAATGAAAAAGATATATAAACACACAAATAAAATTGAAAAACAAAACAAGCAAACAATTAAACATGGGTTGCCTCCCACGAAACATTTTTCTTTATTTATGAGTCTTGTAGCTACACTCAAAGTCGTGCCCCTACGTGACTTTATTATCCAAAATAATATTTTCATCATTGATTAATTCTTTATTGTCTATTTGGTAATGTTTCACACGTTGTCCATTTACAGTAAATTCTCTCACATCATTATCCAGCAACACAACGGCTCCACCACTTGCTGCCCTCTTTACCGAAAAGGGTCCATACCATCTTGATTTGAGTTTTCCCGGGAATAATCTTAATCTTGAATTATATAAGAGTACCTTGTCTCCCTCCACAAACTCCTTAGGACTCTTTATTCATTGATCATGCCATCGCTTTGCTCTTTCTTTGTACGTGATTAAAGACTCATAGGCTTCGAGTCTTAGCTCGTCTTGCTCTTGAAGCTGCAAGAACCTATTTGACCCTGCCTCAGAATAGTCCATGTTACAGCCTTGAGTTCCCAGTATGCCTTTTGCTCAAGCTCGATCGGGAGATGACACGCTTTCCCGTACACTAAGTGAAAAGGAGTTGTTCCAATGGGCGTTTTATAAGCCGTTTTAAATTAACGATCTACAAGTGAAACATGCGGTGGCAAAACTTGGTAAACATAGATGAGCACGTCTATACACTATATATGATCTTTATCATGTGGGTCAAACAAAAGCAAGATTATAAGCCATAATTATTAACAAAAAAAATGTATTTGTTATTTAATAAATAAAATACATTATTATAATTTTTGGAAAATTCTACGGGTATAATAATGAATACAAAAAATACATTAATTACATTTATAAACGTTCCCTCGTATATACATGACATTAATTACATTTACAATAAATACAAATTTGACAAAAGCAATACCAATAACTACGAGAATTAATTTCAGTCGACCACCAACAGAACTTTGATTACAATATCGACTTTACAGTGAACTATATGTAGAGTTGTTGTGAGTTTTTTCCGAAGGAGAATAAAATTTTGATAGCAATATCTACTTTATAGTGGACCATATATGTGCACAAACGTCTTTGAAAGGCTATTGTTTTTGGTTTCCTATCGTGTGGAAAAAGAAGCAAACAAGAAAAGAAAAAGGAAGACTATAAAGTAGAAAGTCTTCCACCACGTGCGTTGATTCAACACATGCACATTTAAAGGGATTTTGTTTCACGATTCGTGAAGGAATTAAAGACAATAAGAAGATAACAGTGTTTGCTTAATGCAATACATACACTTGCCTTGCATTTCTTTAAGGGACCATATGCATGTTTGAAAGTATCAAGTCTTTTTAAGCCGGTTCAAAACATGCAACTTTTTTTTTTTTTTTTTTTGGATTCCTTATTCAACTAAGGACAATAAACAATTGCAAACTTTTGGTTCATACATCGTACACATTCAATGTGACTTTCTTTATGGGACCATGTAAGTTTCTTTTATGGGACCATATATGTTTCTAAAGGTATTACAACAAGAGCATCGATGATGTAATAAGTCTTTGAAAGACTCTTTTTTTGCCGCCTCGTATTTTCATTACCTTATATCTATTATCGCAATATCCAATGCAAAAAAAAGAAAGAAAAAAGAATCATTTGTTTACAATGAGACTAAAAAAACGATTAGTCTTTGATTTGATCTCCTAGTGGGTGGGTTCAAACTAATGACTGGAGTTTGTGCCAACAACAGAGAAGAAGTGATCTTTTCAAAGATTAATAAATAACGATGAGTTTCGCTACTGATGAATTAAACATTAAGAAAGAGGAAGGTTGTGGTTTATTTGCTACGAGTATGTGTGTGTGATGAAACTTAATTAGTTACTTTAACATGATGTAAATCCACTCTATTTCTGTTATATATAAACATGGAACAATTTTTTTTTTGGAAAAATGACTATTAGTTTTATACTTTGCCTTTATTCCCACTTTAGGTACAATACGTAGTTGTAATATGTATGAATCACTGTTCTTTTACGTGTTTATCATTTTAAGTACTCTACTTATGTTATTTGTCTAGAACTGACAATCTCTTGTCTAAAACTTGAAATTAATGACAACACATGCGACTAAGTTAGAGGTATATCTATTTAATCAAAGGGCTCATTATAAATTTTATTAAAAGACCACATTATTTGGTCTCTTGGCTAATAGATCAATATTTAATGTTTTCTTTTTCCTATTTTTGCTCTTGTTAAGCTCCTTTTCAAATGGTTAGGACCTGCAACTCATATAAAATATAATTCTTAGTCAATTATCATGATTGCTAACTCTGCAAATTCTCATTCAATCTATGTAGAGCTTGTAGTCGAGTTTGTCAAAATTTCCAGATAATAAAAATAAGAAATCATGAAACACTTTTTGATAAAAGTGTAGAAACCTCGCTTAAGAATAATGTCACTCCATATTAAGAATAATGCTAAATCTATAATTAATTAAATATATATTAGGCAAGTGATAAAATAATTTGGTATTTTAATTAAATTTATCATAGTTAAATAATTATATCTCTAACTTAGTCGCATGTGTTGTCATTAATTTCAAGTTTCACACAAGAGAATGTCAATTCTAGACACATAACATAAGTAGAGTACTTAAAATGATAAACATATATTACAAATAAGCATAGTACCTAGAGTGGGAAAAAAGACAAAATAGAGAACTAATAGTCATTTATCTTTTTTTTTTACATCCTACAGTATGAGTAAGGTGGTTTTACTGTTAGTTATTAAAGCTTGACATACAATAATAACAATGAAAGACACCACAGAGTACACAGCAGAAAACTTACATATAACAACAATTAATTAAGTGAAAAATAAATGCGTAACATACCTCTTGGTATAACTTATTTTTTTTTAAATCCTCAGATGTTTGCTTCTAGCTATATATGTAATGACTTACTAGTTGATAGTAATGTTTTCATTATGTTTGTATTCATACTATTTGGGACAAGGCCAATGACTTGATCTTGGATATGTACCATTCAGTTGCTTCAACAAATGGAAAGAGGGATCGTAGGTTTTGGGTATATTTCATTTGTTATCGTTATCTATGTATGTTTTATAGATATTTCATAAATTAATAAGCCCTTATTTGTAGATTGAACATGCTCAACATTTGCCCCAGGAAGTGCAGCCAAGCTCGGTGAACTAGGCATTGTTGCTTCAGTTCAGGTAATTGAACGGTCAATTACTGTTCAATGTTTTATGCCCTCCATTTTACAATAACAATCTTTCTACTAAATTAAAAAATATGCGCTGTATTTACAACATATATATAGAAGGATATTCTTACATACTATATGGAATAGAAACATTTTAATGCAAGTTTTTCTGATATGTGATGTCAATCTTTACTCCTCTTGATCACACTTATCCTAACCACTACAGTAGGGGAAAGCATGATTGTGCCACAAAGAATAAGCAACAAAAAGCTAAACAAGCACATGGTTGACTTTGAAAGCGAGGGTTTGATTCTTAGCGAATGAATTGGACATCAATTATTGATATATTCTAGATTAGAAAAGATTAGATGCTTTGATCAGAAGGATAAACTAATAGAAGGTGCCTTGTATGTGCATATGATATGTTGGAGTTTTAGCCGATATCGGATAGGTTGTAGTATGTTGATTGTATCTCTGATTGGGATTGTCCAATTCAGTATTATGTTTATGTGATTGTAATATGTTTGGTATTAATATATAATCAATTTCCCAGGTTTTGTTGAAATTTATTTTTGCAATTGTCTACTAGATAATATTGCATACTAGTTCATTCTTTCATTCTATGTTGCTATTAATTTTAGAGAGAGAAGCATAAATTTAGAGAGAGAAGCAGGAAAAAAGATAAAGGGAGGGTGGTGGTAGTGATGGTATAACTTTATTGATTAAATACATCGTTATTCCCTAAGGTTGTACCAGTCTTACCACCAAAATAATTAACCAAAACAATGAAATGACCATTTTGCCCTCATGTGCAAGGCGCATGAGGAAAATAATAGACGTTGACTAACGGAAAATGGGTCAATGGACTGATTTAGACTACAAAAACCTTGTTTTGGACTCCCCACGATGAAAAAGGCAAGTTTTGTCCTAGCGTGTTGTTTAGGTACAAGATTAGGGACCAACCGTGTATTTTACTCTTATTTTTAACTTTAATTCTCATTCGTAATGTGTGCAATCCCGTGGACACGAGTTCGAATCCGGACATACGCGTTTTATAAATATAAACATATTCCAACATTTACTTGTATACTTTTAAGTTTAGAACTGATTAAAATTGTGGAAAACTAAAAAGGGTTGAAATGTTTTAGCAATTCTTATTTACAAACATGAAAGACGTTATCCCCAGTAAGATTTCCTAGTAGAACTAAATTTTAGACTCTTTAATGAATGAGTTTATTTGGAAGTGGTGGTGGTTTTGATGTTGGAGGTTACGGTGGTGGGTTATAATAATAGTGGTTAATCATGTGGTAGTGGTGGGATTAATCATGTGCTAATGTTAGTTCATATGTTAGATGGTAGGTTTTAAAAGCTATAGTGGTGGTGACCTTCTTTAAGTCTTAAAATTTTTGATTTTTTTTTTGTCATTCAGGTTAGGTTGAAACAAGTATTGTTTGTGGAGTTTTTGAATTATGTTTTGTGAATTTTGTCTTGTGAAATTGGTTTTTCCAATTAGTGGGTTATGTATATACTTGTGGGTTTGGTATATGGGTTATGTATATAGTTGTTGATTTATCAACAATGAAGCAAATGAAAGAAATTGTGTATGTAATTTGATAAAAGATCAAAGAAATTAAAAAAAGTAAACATAAAAAAATAGGAGAAAGAAGAAGGGACAACTTTACCCTCACGTGTATAGCATATGAGAAGATGTAACAGAAATTAAGTCGAAGGACAGTGAGTGTGATTTTTTGCAAAGATAAAGATGAAGATTGCAACTTGAAACTCTCAAGGACTGTAGATGTAATTTTCGCAAAACCACAAGGACCATCCATGTAATTTACTCTAATATGTTACAGGGTTTCCACCTCAGCATAAATCTTATAACATCACTATAAGTAAAATATCATCCTCAACTATAATATAACTAGCAGGTTTTCAATATAAAGTTCTCAAGTTTCACAGAAACATCAATATAGTTTTTGGAAAAAAAATAGTCAAATGATAGAAGTCCATGCAGAAAAATCTTCGTGAATGTAACCACCAACGGCGGTTCTATGAAGGACTCCATGTATGCCAAACCAAAAAGGCTACGAACTTGAAAAATACATGCTAAAATGTCAACATGAAGTTAGTGAGTTTATAGGTTTAAGTAAATGTAAATGTTAAGTGCGGACCAAATTTCAGTGTATGACCATTATAACAAATACAATGTCACAGAAAATGTATTACTATTGCTCTAAGCTCATGACCCCAAAGCCTTAATTGTTTTCTAGTATTGATGCCCTATAAGTGTTCGTTTCCGTGAACACGAGTTATTCAAATGATTATGCGTCCATTTGACGTACCAGTCAAGTAGGCCAACTACCTGGACGGGTCTTTCAACCCAATAGATCTACTCACAACATTCGCGCTTACTACGTAATTAACGGTTAATGGAAAGTTGTGTAACTTAGTCAATACATAAAACTTTAAGTAGGCATGTCCGAGAGAAGGTAACTGAGCATGTAATAAATAAACGATTAATGTGTTCAAGTAAATGAACATGTGTTTAAGTGAAACAAGTAAGGTATTTAAGTAAATCAGCATGTATTCTCACCCCCAAGGTAATTCAAAACGAGTAGTAAAACATGTAAAAGTGGGCTATGAAACTCACCTCAAATAGTCAAATATGCGGAAAAGTGTAACATAGTATAATAACTGAGAATCCTAAACGCGACTTAGAGATATAAGTCTTTTTAGGATGCAACTTGTACTATATGCGTATGAGTTTTATGATGGTTTATCACTTTTATATACTTGTAGTGAGGTTTTACGACTCAAAATGTAATAAAATGTATGTTAGTGCAAATATTACAATATTTAATCTATACAGTCTCGTTTGTTTTGTTGATGACAAACATGTACCTTGTAATACATAACGTAAAATGTATAAGTTACTTGTAATTATATTTTGTCTCAACATACTTTCAACACCTCTCGACGACTCAAGTCCTTGTATGCTACAACACAAGTTCGTACATGTTTGTTATGTTGCATTATGATCAAACCCCTAACAAACCATTAAACATGTTTAGTTAAATAGTTTACATAAAACTAAAACCATTTTTATAAAACAATTAAGTAATCTTGGTTACTTACATTTTATAAAATACATAAACAAAAGTAAATGTGTTGGGTAAAAATCATGATCCATAACCCATGACCCATGACCCATTGCATGAAATCATGTTGGGTAAAGCCCATGATCCATGACCCAAAGTCCATGACCCATGATCCAAAGTCCATAACCCATTGTCTAGATACATTGTATCTTGTTGGGTACCTATGACCCAAAGTCCATGACCCATGGTTCATTACCCGTAACCCATAACCCGGTGTGTAACCCAAAACCCGGATTTGTTGCCCAGTATCGCGGTTCCGCCGGATCCCTTTGGGTTAGGCAGGCAGATCCCTCTCAGAAGGGATCCTTGGGGCAAAAACATGTTTTGGTCCTTTTTGCCTATAAATAGCAAACCACTTCTCACCATGTTTTAGCACCTTTTCACATACTTTCTTTCCACCATTTCTAACAAATTCAGATCAGTAGGAAACATGTAAAACACCCTCATACCATATGATCATAATGCTTATAACTTTCATTTGTTGTAAGCATACTCCCGATGTGATCCTCTGTTAGGATATGAAAGTGCTGAAGAATGACAAAGTACTGGAAAAAGTCAAAGTACTCCTAAAGAAGAAGTCAAAGTACTGCTGTCGAAGTCAAAGTACTACAAAGCTAAAGAACTGCTATATTCGTTTATGGAAAGCTTTGTTATTCTAGAATATTCTTTGTTTAGATTACTTGTCGTACAAGGTTACAAATTGTAAACCGACTAGGGTTATCCTTAAGCCTATAAAAGGACCCCTAGATTGGCATTAGAAAAAACGAGTCGATGAGTTCACAAGTTTACAATACGTATTATTAGAGTTTTAGAGAGTTCAATATTAGTGTTTTAGAGTTGTTTAAGAATATGTATAACAAGCAGATTCAAAGTTTTAATAAAATCGTTGAAAGTTAAAGTTATATTCTTCTTAGCTTTGTTAAGTAAATTCCGCATACTTAATAGAGTTTGCTCAGTGTTTCATTGTTAATAACTTAGGATTTATCCGAGGTTATTAAACCCTTAACAAGCTATTTAAGTTAGTTTGGTTAGAGTACATCGATCCAACAAGTGGTATCAGAGCTTGTGTGGAAACTCTGACTAAGAAGAAACCCTAAAACCTAGTTAACAATCAAAAACCTAAAAATGTCGACTGAAGCTGTTCCACCACCATCTATCACCTTACTCAGAATACCAATCATTAAGAAGGGAGAATACGACCTATGGAGCATGAAGATGAGGCAGTACATTGCAATTACAGACCATGCACTATGGAATGTAATTGTCAATGGTAATGAAGAAGTTCCAGAACCTATTGATATTCCTGGACAACCCAAAGCACCTAAGGCTGTCTTACCAGCAGCTACAATAAGGAATCAAGAGAAGGCTCTCAACATACTCTTGTCTGCTATCCCAGATGGTCATCTACTCAAGTTCCATGATGCTAAAGATGCAAAGCAACTCTGGGCTGCTCTCAAGACAAGGTTTGGAGGTAATGATGCTTCCAAGAAGATGCACAGAAATCTGTTGAAGCAGCAATTTGAAACATTCACTGTTGGAGAAAGAGAAGGCCTTGATGCTGCTTATGACAGATTCCAAAATCTTCTCAGTATGCTGGAGTTATACAAAGCAGAGGTTTCAGTTGAAGATGCTAATCTAAAGTTCTTAAGGAGTTTGCCATCGACATGGCATGTGATTGCTACAATGATCAGAGGACAACCTGGTTTGGATGTCATGGACTTTGATGATCTTTACAATCATCTGAAGGTGTATGAGCATGAGATGAATGGCCAAACTAGTTCAAAGTCTCACAGTATACCCTTTTTGTCATCTAAAAAGAGAGGAAACACTTCCACCAAAAGTATTGCTTCTCCTACTCAAAGTACTGTTGCTTACTCTACTCCCACTTTTGCTCAGCAAGCCACACCAACAAATACCATCCACTCAGATGAAGTTGTATGCTCTTTCTTTGCACAGCAAGCTACCCTACCTGTTACTTATGAAGAAGATCTATCACAGATTGAAGAAGATGCTCTTGAAGAAATTGATATCAGGTGGCAAGTTGCTATGATCACTAAAAGGATCAAGAAGTTTATGAAGAAGACTGGAAGAGGCATTGATTTCAAACCAAAATAGGGAATCACTTTTGACAAATCCAAAATTGAATGCTTCAATTGTCAAAAGACTGGACACTTTGCAAGGGAATGCAGATTTGCTAAATATCAAGCAAACAGATGATGAGAAACCAAAGCTTGAAATAAAAGAAATTCCTATTACTGAAACAAAAGCTTTGGTTGCTCAAGAGAATTTATCAGAGGTTGATTGGAGTACTGAGTTTGATGATGAACCAGTAACCTTTGTATGGTAGCTGTAGAGGAATCAGTGGAAGAGTTTGATTGGAGCACAGCTTTTGATGAGGAACCTGAACATGCTGCTTTGGAATCCAGAGATGGATTAGGAAGCTTTGATTGGAGCATGGAGAGTGAAGATGATCCTGTTCTATTTGCTTTGATGGCTACTTCACCAAGTTTACCCCCTATCTCTGAGGTATGTTCTAAGTGTCATGACTTTTATTAAAAAGTACTGAATAGTTATGTGATTGAAAGAAATAACTGTATAAGGGCTAGGTCTGAAGTAGCTGGTTATCAAATAACCTTAGAGTCAATGGAATCCAAAATCCTAACACATGAAAACTATTATCAATCTAGAAGGCGTTACAACTCCAAAAGAGTAGCTAGATCAAGGAACTCTACACCAGAAGTTAAAACTAAATGGGTTAAGAAAGAAAGTACTGATGATGAACAAACAGTACTTTCAACAAGTACTGATGAAATAGAGATTTTTGATAAAGATGATTTTGTGGAAAAAGAAAAGGAGATTTTTGTTGAAAAGGAAAGTTTTACTGAAAATCCATCACAAGTTTTATAACAAAAGATAATGCTTGATTCTGTCTACAAAAACTGTGAAGATTACATACTCAAGAAATTTGAGTATGTTACTCCACAATGGGAAGACAAGTCAGTAATGGCTTGGGTTCCTAAAAGACACTAACTCTTTTATCTTTGTGCAGGGCAACCCAGAAGAGGAGCTTAAAGATCATCTAATTGTGTATAGTGGTTGCTCTGGAAGCATGACAAGACACAAGGAGATTCTGTCAGATTTTAGATCTATTTGTGGAGGAAGAGTTGCATTTGGGAATGATCCTAATGGAGGAAGAATCACTGGAAAAGGAACCATCAAAGCAGGGCGTATAGATTTTGAGAATGTTAGATATGTGAAGGAGCTCAAGTTCAACCTTTTGTCAGTCTCTCAAATCTGTGATAAAAAGCACCCTGTGTTATTCACTGACACAGAATGTCTCATCGTTTCCCTTGAATTCAAGCCTGTTGCTGATAACTTGGTAGTCCTTAGAGTACCAAGAACCAATGATGTGTATAGTCTGGATATGAAGAATCTTCACTCTTCAGGAAGAGCCACATGTTTAGTGGCAAAAGCAACATCTGAAGAAGCACATCAGTGGCATAGAAGATTGGGCCATGTAAATTTCAAGAATATCAACAAATTGGTCAAATGAAATTTAGTTAGAGGTTTACCTTCAAAGACTTACAAGAATGATCACTCATGTTTGGCGTGCAAGAAGGGTAAACAACACAAAGCTTCATGCAAGAAGCTTGAGGAAAGGACTATTAGAGAACCTTTTGGAGCTGTTACACATGGATTTGTTTGGACCTGTCTCTGTTGCAAGTCTAAACAAGAAAAAGTACTGCTTGGTTGTGACAGATGATTGCAGTAGATTCAGTTGGGTATTTTTCTTGGGATTTAAAGATGACACTTTTGATGCTATTCAGACTCTTATAATAGCACTTGAAAACCAACTGATACTCAAAGTTAGAGGTATTAGATGTGATAATGGGACTGAATTCAAGAACAAGCTTATGGATGAATTTTGTGCAAACAAAGGGATCAAGAGGGAGTTCAGCATTGCAAGAACACCACAGCAGAATGGTGTTGCAGAAAGAAAGAATAGGACTTTGATTGAAGCAGCCAGAACAATGCTTACAGATTCACAATTACCTATTCAATTCTAGGTCAACTGTAAGTACTGCTTGCTATGTGCTTTACAGAGTATCAGTCACCAAACCTCAGATGAAGAAACCTTATGAATTGCTGATGGGAAACAAACCCAACATTTGTTTTATGAAGCCTTTTGGATGCCCTCTAAAAATTCTAAATACAATTGATAATCTGGGAAAGTTTGATGGCAAGTCAGAAGAAGGATATCTATTGGGATATTGTACCAACAGCAAGGGATTTAGAGTGTACAACAGAGTCACCAAGAAAGTTCAAAATTGTCTTCATGTTGAATTTTTAGAAGATCAAGAAAATCAGAAGGGTAAAGGTCCTGATTGGATGTTTGATCTTGAAGTTTTAACTCCTTCTATGAACTATGTCCCTGTTAGAGAAGAAAATGAACCTGTACACAATGGAGAAGATTTACAGTATGTTGTTCATGGAGTCCATATTAGACCTGATGCTGTTCCTGATGAAGAACTCATACCTGTTGATCCAAAGCAAAGTACTGATGAACCAAAATCCTCACTATCTGCTGAGGATCAAGCTATTCAAGAGGAACTTAATCAGATGCTTTTTCAAGATGTAGTAGAACATTCTTATAATGATGAACAAAGAAGAGCTTATGAAGAATCAAAGAAAAAGAACAAGATTACAGAGTTCTATCACAATACTTTGGGTGACAGTACTTTTGATCAAAGAACTGCTGCACCTATTGACATCACTTTGGATGATTGGGATGATCCTACCATGCCTAGCTTAGAAGATACTGATGATGAGTATGATAATGAAGGCATTTTCTCAGATTCTAATGAAGGTGCTGATTTCACTAATTTGGGTGATAATTATGAAGTTCCACAAACTCTTATCTTAAGAATTCATAAGAATCATCCTACTGATCAAATCATTGGACCTTCTACTTCTGGAGTGATGACAAGAACAAAATCTAAAGGATTCTCTACACCACATAATGCTTTGCTTAGCTTTGTTTATAAACAAAACAGGTTAAATCATAAGGACCATCAAACATGCCTGTTCACTTGCTTTATCTCTCAAGAAGAACCCAAGAATATAGCTCAGGCATTACCTAAAGAGATTTGGTTTGAAGCTATCCAAGAAGAACTTCTTCAATTTAAACTTCAAGAAGTTTGGGTACTGTGTGATCTACCTGATGGAGAGAAGGTCATTGGTACACGATGGGTGTTTAGAGTCAAGAGAGATGAAAGAGGGAATGTCATCAAGAACAAGGCAAGGTTAGTAGCTCAAGGCTATAGACAAGTAGAAGGAGTAGATTATGATGAAGTATTTGCTCCTGTAGCAAGGATTGAAGCCATTAGAATCTTTCTTGCTTTTGCATCATATATGGGATTTCAGGTTTATCAGATGGATGTTAAAAGTGCCTTTTTATATGGCAAGATTACAGAGGAGGTGTATGTTAAACAACCTCCTGGTTTTGAAGATCCTGCACATCCAAACAAAGTCTATAAGGTGGTTAAGGCTCTTTATGGCTTTCATCAAGCACCTAGAGCTTGGTATGAGAGGCTCTCTACTTTCTTATTGCAACATGGTTACAGGAGGGGAGCCATTGACAAGACTTTGTTTATCAAGAGAGACAAGAAGGATATCATGTTGGTTCAAGTATATGTTGATGATATCATATTTGGAGCTACCAAATAGTCCATGGTCAAGGAGTTTGAGCAGCTGATGTAGAATGAATTTCAAATGAGTTCAATGGGTGAGTTAACTTTCTTTTTGGGACTTCAAGTTAAGCAGTCAAAGGAGGGATTTTTCATAAGTCAAGACAAGTATGTATCTGACATACTTAAGAAGTTCAATTTTGATACTATGAAGCCAATTACTACACCTATTAAATCTATCAACTCATTGGGCAAGGATGAAGATGGACAACCTGTTGAAGTCAAGTTGTACAGATCCATGATTGGATGTCTTATGTACCTCACTGCATCGAGGCCTGATATTATGTTTGTTGTTTGTCTATGTGCAAGATATCAAGTCTCACCTAAGGTCTCTCATATGAATGCAGTGAAACGGATTTTTAGTTATTTGAAACAACAACCTAAGTTGGGGTTGTGGTATCCAAAGGATTCACCTTTTCACTTAGAAGCCTTTTCAGATAGTGATTATGCAGGTGATAACTATGATAGAAGATCAACCACTGGAGGATGCCAATATCTTGGAAGAAGATTAGTCTCCTGGCAATGTAAGAAACAGACAATTGCAGCAACATCCTGTAACATATTGGATTTCATAAACACACTAAACCATAAGATCAAATAGGCGTACAAAGAGTTTTAGAGAGAGAAAGTTAGAGGTTTAGGGAACTTTAGTGAGAGAAAGAAAAATCTTATTATGAGCTCCAACTCTCTACCTTGGGAGGTAGAGAGTATTTATAGTCTTACAATAAAACGCCACACAACGGGCTGTGGATCAGGCATACAGTGGGTAAAGACCCGTCCGTCCTCCATGGTGTTACATAACTAACTACTACTTAACATAAAAATCACTACGACTACGAGCTATCTAACGATTACATATACTTGAGGTGACCGACACTTTAACTACTGGATTTTCCAAATCCTAACAATCTCCCCCTAAGGGAGGTCACCTCAAACATACCTTAAATTTCATAGAAAACAAACAGATATTACATAGAGATTTTTCTTAGATTCTTGTTCTGTAGCTGGTAGTCTTTGATTCTTCATTTTTGCATGTTTTAGATAATCTGAGTGGAGGTCTTTAACTGATCCACGTGGTACTGAGTTTTGAGCCAGCTTTGAGATTATCAGCAACATTAAATCTCTGACTCATCCATTGTGGTGTTGGTATTATGTGATGTTGTCACTTTTGGACCGTCATGCTCACATTCTGGATCATGATTTATTCTTATCAAAGTAGCGGAAGCTTTCGTTGATTCATGATATTGGCGCAGCCAGAAAGCAGAAGCATGGAGTGAAAATATTCGAGTCATTGATGCACTAATCATGATTTCTTTAGATATGAATGTGTTGTGTGAGCATGCGGCCGTGGATTGACCGCTTCAGTCCGTCAGCTACAAACGTCGGGGTGTACCGCATAAAACAGCTTAGCAATAAAGCGCACGAAAGTGTCTTTGATCAATTTTGATGAATTGAGGTACACGGCCCACGGTTCCTCGTTGATCGATACAAGTACCGCCTGTGATCGTATAATTATGAAGAATTTCCTTGACAGGGTTTCGCACGCTCTAGCCGTTCTCAAACCGAACGTCTCAAAGAAGACAACACAGAGTGAGTGAACCAATGGCGAGATTCACTGATTGATGAAAAGAGATTTGAAAAACAATTGTGTATTGCTCAATAGAAATTTTTTTTGCAATACAACGAAGGTTTTAATGAAAATCAATTATCAATCATAAACACCTTTTATTTTGAGAAATAAGTACACAGTCGACGTGCTAAAGAAAAGTGTTTTTAAGCTCAACGACCGGTTTTTCAAAGGTATCCGTCAATCCATAACCTGAACCAGGATAGATTCAAAAGATTGAATCTCTCCATTGTTTCTGTCCAGTTGTCACATGATTGATCTATTGGCTAGATCTCACATGCCACCTACCAGGAGCTTGTTTGATGTTGGCTCCAGAAGGCTTTCCATCTTCATCGTGAATATGAATGCATATCACTTAGATGTTCTGGCAATACCACAAGGATAATGCGTAGGACTCATAAGATATAATCTCTCTTTCCACATTGTGGAAACAGAGAGTCTTCATTGAAAGTGTCCTAATGAGATTTATATAATGATCTCGTGGCTCTAGACTCAATTGTGCATATTTGGTTCCTATGCCGGAGACTAGGGAGAGGGTCTCCTTCTTCAATATCAACAATCTCTAAGAGAAAGTCGATAGATTATGTTGGTTCCCCGTGAGAATGAAACAAGCCCTTTTAAGAGGAACTTGAGTGGTTTGGAAAGTTGAAGTGCAGTGCGTCACTGGGTCCATGACGACTTGTCTTCAATACCGATGTTACCTTGGTAACCACCAGTAGTATATGAATTGAACCCGGTTTCTGCTCTAAGGTTGAATAAATGGAGGGCTATTTCTTTTCACCCTTTTTCACATTCAATTCCTTTTCATTCTTCAACCCCTTCAGTGCTTACCAAGACTTCATTACTAGAACCTTGTTGGGTTTATTCCAGTACTAGCTCAGTCTCAGTCCGCACTCTTCCCATATCTCACTTTTCTCCTTTTTTCATCATACCTAAGGACTTCTACACTATCTAGTGGATTGTCCCTGGGTAGATCCCTCCGGTTCTGGCGGATCATGGGACCTCAACCTAACCTTATCATCCTTATATCACCATACATAAAGTAAAGTTGGTCGGTCTTTTTGGTATCGTTCATCTGCCATTGAAACCAATTGAAAACCATTTGAAAAATCAATCAAGATACTTATGATATAGAATCAAAGCATTTTGTATCTTAATTGTTTTGATATTTTAGAAATGCTCCCCCTCAACATATGCATATAAATTTAGAAATTGTTTTAGCACATGGAGGCAAGAGATCTTTGAAATCGTTAGATTAAGAGTGAAAGGTCCAATCTTTTGATTAACATTTTCTAAAATGATCATCATCACTTCCCAATCAATTTGAGTAGATAAAACATTTTGAGGAAGGATGAGGTTTTCAAAAGTTTGCTTCCCCTCAATATGTGCCTCGAATTTTGAAAGAATTTTGCATATATTAGAGGGAACCTGCACTTAGAGACAATTCAATCACGTTTCAATAATTTGAGGTTTAAAATAGATGCTCCCCCTCACCATGTGCATGGAAAATTTGAAATCGTTTGTCACTTGCGGGGAGGCAAACATGCTAAACACTTATGAAACCATTTATCGAATAATCAATTTAAATCCAATTTAAATCACAAATTCTCCCCCGATCACAATTATCAAATCATTTGAGATTTGTGATCTCTGTAGATTTAAATTGATTTTGAAAGCTTTTAAGGAGAATTGTGACTTGATTATGAAAGCGTTTTAACTGATAAGGATTGGATTTTGAGACTTTAAACTCCATTGATTAAACATGCATAATTATCTTTTGAAAACATAATAATGACCAAGGCCTGGAACTAATTGTGTAACATTTTGTAAACCATTTAGAGTAGACCTTACTCATTTAAGTGCCAATTGTTTGAAAATAACACTTTTTGATTTAATTGAAAAATCATTCTCCCCCTCAATCAATGACGAAAGTCGTTGATGGATGAATTGAGATTTTGACACTTGATAAGTTCTTTTGATTTTCAAAAATAGAATCCGAATTGTTTTCAAAACAATTGAGTTTTTATAAGATTGCAAAATATTTTTCAGAGGAATCTTTAGAAGGAAAAATATTTGAAGTTAAAAATTTGTCTTGTTGATGACAAACGTTTGTTTTTAGAATCAGAGCACTAGGATTGAAACATGAGATAAAGCATGGCTCTGTTCTTTCTTTGAAAAGCGGATTACTGCCTGAAATAACAGTAAACCATTGTTTCTCTTTCTCCCAATTTTTTTAAGAATTGAACAACATCTAAAGTCCCGTGTCATTCTTTGAATGACAGCATTAAGACCGTAGATATTATCGAATCGAGAAAAACATGACAAAATGACAATTTTTTTTTTTTTTTTAAGGATTTTGAAAGTTTTATAATTTTCTATTTTGTTTTGCTGGTTTTATATTTTTGTATTTTGCTTTTTGGATAAATATATACAAGGTATAGATGAAGGAAAGACCTTTACTCCTCGTCTTCCTCCTGAATACGTTTGAGTGTTTCTGGTTGAAGGCTTTTCAATCCAAGTCGTGGAAGAATAAACTCAAAACGTTCTCTTGGAAGAGCTTTGGTGAAGATGTCTGCTAACTGGTATTCTGACTTCACAAAATAGAGTTCCACTACACCGTTTTCCACTTGCTCCCTGATGAAATAATGTCAGATGTCGATGTGCTTTGCTCTTGAGTGTTGTACGTTATTGCATGAGAGAGCAATAGCACTTTTATTATCACAGTACTGAGGGATTTTGTTAAATTCAAAGCCATAGTAAGATAATTGGGATCTCATCCATAGGATTTGAGCACAACAAGATAACATGGCTATGTATTCAGCCTCTGTAGAGGAAATAGAAGTACTCATTTGCTTCTTTGAAGACCAGCTTACAGGCTTATCACCCAAAAACTCAGCACCTCCAGACGTACTACGACGAGTATCTTGACATCCTGCATGATCAGCATCTGCATAGGCTGTTAGTGACATACCGGTGTCCTTCGGGTACCAAAGTCCCATATTGATGGTTCCTTAGAGATACCGAAAGACCCGTTTAACCGCTTCAAGGTGCTTTTTAGTAGGCTTAGCCGGTATCTAGCACACGCAAACAAATAACAAGATGTCGGTCTACTAGCTGTGAGGTACATCAGGGATCCAATCATACTACGATATTTTGTTTGGTCTACCAAGATCCCTGAGTGGTCCTCATCTAGTTTTGTACGTTCAATCATGGGAGTGTCAACAGGGTCACTTAAATCAAATCCAAATTTCTTTAAAATCTCATTTACATATTTAGATTGATTTATGAAAATGCCTCCGAGACTTTGAGAAATTTGTAATCCTAAGAAAAATGACATTTGTCCCATCATTGACATTTGAAATTTAGAACCCATTTCATTTGAAAAACGGTCACACTCATTGGGGTCAGTCGAGGCAAAGATGATATCATCAACATAAATTTGAACGGGAATTAAATGTTTGCCTGACTTCCTGGTGAATAATGTAGGATCAACTGCTCCTTTGCTGAATCCGGTTGATAGAAGAAACCTTGATAGTGTATCATACCATGCCCCTGGAGCTTGCTTTAAACCGTAAAGAGCCTTCTTCAAACGATAAACGTGAGTAGGATGCTCTAGATTCACAAAGCCTTCAGGTTGGCTGACGTAGATGACTTTAAGATCTCCGTTTAGAAATGCCGTCTTTACATCCATCTGATAGACTACCATGTTCTTACTAGCAGCATTAGCCAAGAAGATTCTGATTGCCTCGATACGAGCAACAGGAGCAAAAGATTCCTCAAAGTCAATACCCTCCTCTTGACGGTATCCTTTAGCAACCAATCGAGCCTTGTTCTCTAACACATCACCATGCTCATCAAGTTTTACTTTGAAGATCCATTTTAGAGCAATGATCATAGCACAATCTGGAGCAGGTACTAATTCCCATACATCAAGACGATCAAACTCATGAATTTCTTCTTGCATGGCATTGAACCAGCTGTCTTCATTCATGGCGGTTTTAACATCTTTTGGTTCGATCTTAGAGAGTACGGAGTTAAAGAAGCACCATAAGGCATCGGTTGCAAGTTTTTTCCATGTGGATATAGGACGAGAGAGATTTCTAATGATGTTGTCTAATGGATGATCGTGAGTCCATTTTCTGAGGTGTTCATGTGGTTGTTGTTGAGGGATGAAGTAGCGAGTCGATGTCTCCTGATAAAGATGGTTCTGATGATGATTCAGGAGCAAAGATATTTTCAAATGGAGCATCTTCGGGAGTTGCAAAGGGATTAACTTCATCATTGATGCCATAAACACTTCCATGATGTACATTTGATGATTGATGATTTGTTGATGAGACAGAGTGATCAGCAGCAGGCACTTCTTGACTTAATGAAATTGAGACTGAAGGGTTCACTTCTTCACAGGGATAGGAGCAGCCTCTGTTGATGAGACTGACATTTCATCAGCATTCGGTTCATAGTGTTCATCAAACATTGGATCAAACAGTTTCTTTAAATCATCTTCTGATGGAGGTACATATGGAGTTACTGGAGATGAGTTTGGTACAAGAGATGAACCAATGGGACTATTTTGAAGTGCGGGTCCAGAACTGGATTGTCCAGGAGCCATTTGACCGGTCAGCTCATCGAACGTAACATGAATTGTTTCCATAATGTTTCGGGTTCTCTTATTGTAGATTAGGTAACCTTTTCTGTTTGGTGCATAGCCTACAAATACTCCAATGTCCGCTTTAGCTCTCAGTTTTCCTAAGTCTTGACCATCATTAGTTGGATAACATAAAGTACCAAACAGACGCAGGTATGATAGATCAGGTTTTCTATTATGGACAAGTTCATAAGGAGTCTTTCCATGAGAAGTGTGAATTAGAGATCGATTTTGAGTGTAACAAGCAGTGGCAATAGCTTCAGCCCATAGAAACATTGGAACCTTTGAGTAAATCAGCATTGTCCTTGCAGCTTCTACAAGATTTTGATTTCATCTTTCAACTACACATTTCTTTTGAGGAGTTCGAGGGACACTTTTTTGGGGACTGATTCCAACATTTCCATAAAATTCATTGAGTTCTTTATTAACAAACTCAGTTCCATTGTCAGTACGGACGATTCGAACTATTTTGTTGAGTCGGATCTGAAGTTGTTTAATGAGTTTAATGATGACATCTGGAGTTTCATCCTTCGTCCTCAAAAACTTAACCCAAGTGAATCTGGAGTAGTCATCAACCACTACTAACACATATCTCTTCCCATTAATAGTTTGCACTCTCATTGGGCCGCAGAGATCCATATGAAGGGTATAAAGAACTTCCATTACTGAATTTGTGGGTTTTGGTTTGTGGGCATATTTTGTGCTTTTACCCAATTGGCAAGCTGAACAAAGATGATCTTTTTCATATTTTAATCTGGGCAAGCCTCTGACAAGATCCTTTCTGGAAAGGTTATTAATGGTGCCGAAGTTCAAGTGATTGAGACGACGATGCCATAACCATGACTTTGTTTTAGAAGCCTTTGACAGCAAGCATATTGGAGAAGACTTCATCATGTCTTCGATAGAAATGGTGTATAGGTTAGAACCTCGAGTACCTCTTAATAATTCCACACCATCAAGTTGTCTAACAAAGCAAGTATGTTTTCTAAAGGTCACCTCTAGATCGGAATCACAGAATTGACCAACAGAAAATAAATTATGACCAAGACCTTCCACATAATATACCCTGGAGATTACACTTTTGCCAACTACATAATCACCATAACCCATAATTGCTCCAAAATGGTCGTTCCCGAATCTAACAGTCCCGATGAATTTGCTCACGAAGTTCATGAGCGGCGACCGGTCTCCAGTCATATGCTTGGAACAGCCTGAGTCCAAGTACCACGGAACGATTTGAACGATCTGCAGTTGAACACAAACAAGAATGGATAATTGGATAATTGGGATCCCCATGCAAGAATGGGTTCCACTTCATTAGTAACAGTAATTGGAACACCCCCATCAGAAATAGAAACATCCATATCAGAAGTAGAAGCAATGGAATCATTAGGAATAGATGCAATGCTGGTGTCAGTATTTGACCTATTCAAAGTATGTTCACTTCTTAAGGGAATAGTTCTACCAAGAGGCATCCATTTTCTAGTGGGCATAGTCTTAGCAGTTTGAGGGCAAAACTGATTATTCTTATGGTAAAAAGGTATCCAATAATAACCTATCTTGATAAATGTTCTTCCTGTGGGTTTCCAATGTTTTCTAACAATCTTTCGTCTTTGCCTTTTAGCCTTCTTTGCACGATTATTAGCGTCAACAATTTTAACTGGGTATTTGACAGCATTAGACAAAGCATTCACATCATAATCATGATTAGCAAATGAATTCATACGACATCATTACATGGATTGCAAATAGTATCAGAATTCGAATTAATTACAGTACGCCTATGGCTAATACTAGAATCAACACGATTCATTTTATTCAACACAGACTTAAAGTTCCTAGGTTGGTCTTCTACTCTCTTCCAATGCACATTTTTAGCTTGCGAGGTCCTATCTTGCTTGGTATTGCCTGGAGGCTTTGACCTGCTTGCTTTAATGTCACTGATTACTCCTGTAGAGGGAATTATGAGAACATTAGTTGGTTGATCTACTTTTTGCATTCCTGAACTAGACGTGCAAGGATCTGTATTACTAGAAGGTACATTGATGTTCACTTTCTTAAAACTGGGCCTAGAATGGTTTGAATGCTTGGCACTAGGCATAGAACATGGCATCACAGCTTTGCCTTTTGCACCTAAGGATTTAGGACATGTTGCAATTACACATTCTAGCAGCTCTTGAGATCGTTTGGCCTGGAGGCAAGCAAACCTAATTTCTCTATCAAGAGGTTTGTTAATGAAATCCTCTTCGACAATCTCACGGAGACATTCTAGACTATCCTTAAGGTAAGCACAATAGTCATGAAACGCAGGTTCATTATTCCTAAGATGAGGAGGAATGTATTTGACAGTAACAGTGTATTTGCAATCAGAGGATGACTTTGAAACAACATTCTTATTAAAAACAAGTGGCAGTTTCCCATTTTCCTGACTTCTCAGATTCTCAATTTCCTTTTGTAAAGACGTTATTTTTTCATTGTTTTGGTCACGAGTGACTTTCATTGAATCATATAACTCTTTAAAGTGTCGTTTAACTTTTTCATTTTCTTCTAGAAAACTCTCGTTTTCCTTTTGGAAGGCATTAACTAAGTTTTGAAGATGAAAAGTTTGAGAGTACTGAGAATCTAAAGGAGGAGGCATTTGGGATCTAGTCACATTGTTCTTTTCACCCTTTAATTGAGAGATTTGGGCTTTCAACTTTTTGATCGTGTTACAATGAGCTCGAATCTGTTCATCACGTTTGCTAATTTCAAAAACTACATCAAATTCAGGAACATCCAAGGATGTCTTGATATTTGAGGTTTCAACATTTTCTTTTAGATGTTGATATTTTAGTTGTAAATCAAAATGTTCAACTTCTAGTTTAGAAAGATGCTTTACCAAATTATCGTGATCATCCTGATCAATTTTCTTATTAAGTTTCGAATTAATCTTTTCAAGCTCAATGACACGATCATGGGAAACTTTCAGGGCAACAGATAATTCATGAAATTGAGAAGCATTAATGGAACAATTTGTAGCAGTGAAAAACACATCTTGAGCAACACATTCATGAATAAGAGTCTCATTCAATGTATGCAAGTTCTTCCTCTCAATCTCATTATATTTTAGTGCACGCTCATAGTCACTAACCTCAACTATCATTGCATCAAATTCCTTTTCCATTTCTTTAATGTCTAAATTCATTCCCTTTTAAGACTTTCAAAATGATCTTTTAGTTGTTTAAATAAAGGCATGACTTCAGTTAAATAACATTCTTTCGTTTGCTCAAAACCCCTTTCCCTTCAGTTATACCAGTGGGTGTGATCCTTTTCTTACAAGTTTTCTCAAAATCAACAAATAGTTGAAAAATAACATATTGACTGATTAAGGTCTTGCTTTTAGTGGCAATAGTCCTAGGAACTAAATGCATTGGTGTATTGGGAGGATACACGGTCGCTGAAGGCATTTTCCTAAAGGGGGTTTGTTACAACAAGATTCTCTGCTTTTTGCTTATCTAAATCCTTTTTCCAGAACACTTGTTTGGGTGTTAACAATGTTTGCGGCTTAAACTATTCAAGGAAATCCAATTCTCCTTCTTGTAATCATGGGGTGTGATATTTATTTTCTTCTCTTTACAGTTAGGATCATCTAGTTTCTTGTTCATCTTTTCCCTAGTGACTTCATCTGATTTCTCTCGATCACTACACGTTTGACTATTCTCGCACAGCTCGTTGGGACATAACGACCTGGGGAAACACTATACTCTCTTGATCTTTATTGCATTCTGTGTCTGAACTGTTTTAAGTTTCTTACGGTTGGCCATTCACAAGTGGCCAGCTTGTGTGAGAAAACTTGACGGTTTAGCACGAATCACTTGGCTTCAGTGTTGTGATTGATCATCCTGTAAATGTCTTTTGGCAAACTTTGAAGTATGATATTGGAGGCTCTAATGTCAGCATCATATCTCTTCTTCTCCTTATCATCAAGCTCATCATACATTCTTGGTCTATCCAACCCTAACACAACATTTCCATTAGCAGCAGTTTCGAGAATATCCCTGGTAGTTCTAATTTGAAATTGTCCTTCATCAATTGACTTAAGGACGTTAACCCCATTCTCTTTTCCTAAGAAATACATTCTGATTCTTTGAACCCAAGAGTCATAATCGGTTCTATCAAGCATGGGAGGACGAGTATCGGATCCTGCAGCTTGAACATCATCAGCAACAGAAGAGGTGATTGTAGACATGATTCTTAAGTACACGGGATTTTACTACTCTTTGATTAAACCTTGAAATAGATTCTTTCACGGGATTTTACTAAATCAAGAGAAAACCGTAAAATGTATCACGAAGAAATGACAAGTCTCAAGAGACAAATCGCACAACTGACAAATCGCAGTGAATCAAACTGCCTAGCTGACAAATCGCTTAAATCAAATCGCTTCAACAAAACTACTGTATCAAACCGCTTAGATTCAAAAATAACAAAAATCGCTTGATGTCAAATCGCTTGAATCAAACCGCAGTATCAAACCGCTTAGCACAAATCGCAGAACACAAACCGCTTAGTTCAAAACGCTTTGGGACAAAACACTTATATCAAAACGCTTAGACCAAACCGCTTATCTTGACAATCCTCAAGGGAACACAAGTACTTCCACTACTTTGTTCTTTTTGTCTCTTTGTCTCAATACTGAAACCGCTTAGGGATCAAATCGCATAAAAGTTGATCAACTCGCAAATACAAACCGCATAGTACACGTATCCGACCGCATACAATTTCTGATCAAATCCCATGAAACAGGCGACAAACCGCATACAAGAATAGTATCCGAGACTCAAACCGCTTCAATGAAACTTACCAAAAACTAAACTTTTTCAATCCAAAACACTACAACCAAGATGATTGAATCCTTCCAAACCAAAACCTAAACACTTATGATGATTCTAAACACAAAAGTATTATCAAAATTCAAACTTTAACACTAGATATGATCCAAATGATGAAAACTACTCAAAGCTCATTCAAACCCAAAAACCTATGAAAACCACTAAGAATCCAAGAACATGTAAGGTAGATGATCAAACCTTGGCTCTTGATACCAAATGTAACATATTGGTTTTCACAAACACATAATCATAACACAAAGGATTCAAATGAGTTGAGGTTTTAGAGAGAGAAAGTGAAGAGAGTTGGGAACTTTAGTGACACAAAGAAAAATGTATATTGAAAGATCCAACCCTTTGCCTTGCTAGGCAAAGGGTATTCATAGTTTCTTACATGGAATGCCTCCTACGGGCTGTGGATCAGGCATACAGTGGGTAAAGACCCGTCCGTCCTCCACGGTGTTACTTAACTAACTACTTACTATCACTAAATGACTACGACTACGAGCTTTATAACGAATACATATACTTGAGGTGAGCGAGTCTTTAACTACCAGATTTTCTGAATCCTAACACTTTTGAATTCATGCTATTGTCTGTATTTTGTGACTATGTAAAATGACCATTTTACCTTTCAAAATTTGAAAAAAAAAGTAACGGCAAAATGGTCACAAAATACACACAATAGCACGAATTCAAAAGTTTGGTGTCAAAATTGAAAAAAGAAGTACGCTACACACAATGACAAAATGTGACAAGTATGATGCATTTTTATTCTAATAACCCTTTTTGTATTAATAATTGTTAACTTTTTTTTTGCATCTTAAGCCCATTAGGAGCAGTAATATAACTCTAAATATTAAAGTATGTTGTGTTTGTGTTATTACTTATAATGGTTTGTGTCTAATCAACTTTTTGTCTAATATTCTTATCCTTTTAGATAAGCATATTTGTTGAAAGATAAAATATGTCTTGTCTCAATGATACTCCGTAAAACATTTACAAGATCTATTAAGGTAAGTAACCTTAATTAGACTCTTTTTCTCAAGATATACTAAGGAGTATTCTTAAAACATCTTCTATAGAACGTATTCTCCGCCTTTTTTACATGAGCACATTTCTTATAAACCAAATCATGTTAATATAAACATCTAATAACTCAACAAACAAAGAAGTCATCCATGAGATCATGTAATGTACCAATTGAACCAAGTAACCCTCAAATCTCAAACACAAGATTAAAATATCGTTCTTTCCTTTCTTAGGATATTGTGTGAGACATGTCATCTTCATCAACCAAATTTTAAAATACAGTTAGATTCATATTAGGACATGTACTAGTGATATTATCCAATATCACCTTCGGTACACTTCGATAGGAAAATATATGAATTCGACTTTTTCTTACATGAGAATGACTCTTGGAGAACCTATTCTACTAGAAATTCAATTTGACCTATAGGTTGAATTGCTTCCATGAGTGAAGTTGAGTTTGTGGTCAACCCGTAAAAATGATCGTGTTTAGCTTTAATTGAGCACCACTAGTGATAGTCTCATATTCATTCTCTAGCTTGAAAAAATTACATTCCTACTTTTGACTAAAGACAGTCTAGATCGGTGAACCTTTTTTTCCATTAGGATTGCACCTTGAACAAGTAGTAATTAGGATTCTTCTTAGCGAACCTAGATTACTTGTATCTCATATATGTGTTTTTGATATTTTAAAATGATTACTTGTTCTTGTGAGATATGATTAAATGTCTTCATGATTTCTTAAATTCTATATGAATATTTGCTTAATTATTGAATGCATGTTTATTAGAAAGGTTTTGTTTAGCTATTCTAATATTATATCTCTTGATATATATCCATATATACATGTTCTTATATGCTAAATGTCAACATGTTTTACTTAATTTTTGCATTTATAGTAATTATGCTTCATATGCATATCTTTACATGACTTACGTGTTATTTGTGCATCCACACTATGGCGGTTTGGTTTAACAGACTAGGTATGCCTATCATGATAACCTGTTAGATGTCATATAGTCTTACACGTTAATATCTTTGATTATTATGTGATACATGCTTAAATGCGCTTACCTTCTTAAACCCTTGAGTATTATGCACCTAGGCAATATCTCCTCATACTAGAATGTCGTTCTTAGGGTCTCCTAAAGTCTTTTTGCACATATTTCCTTAATCATCTCACTCTCTTTTAAATAACCCACTCCTTTGTCTAGGAAATGTTAGTTACAAATTTAATGCTCCTCCAAGTAGGTTTGACAACTTAAATATTTCATCCAGAGTATTCAAGGAATTTAACTTTCGATCGCAAACGTTATAGGTCATATCTGAACATGCATTTTCAATCTTTTTAACTACATAAGTTTAAACGCTCGTCCATAAGCTAAAAGCTAACATCAACCTTCGAGTGATAAAGGAATTATGAATTCCTACATAAGTGATTCATAGTTCAATTCATTACTCCACTACCTTCTCTAGATCACCAACCAATAGACATCACCCTCTCACTCTACTATTAGTCTCTTGGACTTTGCTTTTCATATTCCATCACCACCATGGGCTATCCCATTCATCTAAATTTTCTTAGTTTTTATTATTTATGTTCACTTATCACTTTCATCTTTTCTCCTTCTAAAGATTCTCTAACCATTTGTAAATTTTCTTCATACCCAACAAATGATTATTCATACCTTTCTACACAATCCCAACATTCCTATAAAAATTACTTACTAAATCACTAAATCATTCCTTAATCATTATTGCCTAAATCGTTTCTTTCTTAATAGCAATATGATTTCAAATAATCAATCGTTTGATTATTCTTATCATCATCATCATTATTGCCCAACTCTTTTCTTTCTTAATGGCAATATGATTTTCACATAATCAATCATTTGATTAATTCTATCCTTTCATTAAATCTGAGAAAAACATAGAAAACTGGAAAGACTTTGCGCCCCCTAACGACGATCCCAAAAACATGCGGGCGGTCCCTTATATATACGGGACCGTCCCTTATTTACAGGACCGTCCCTAGTAGAGGTGTCATGAACTGGTTCACTGTTTCTCTTCTTCTACATCTTTGAACAATATTTTGAACCTTCCTTTACCATGCTTTGTCCAAAATTACAATCATTTTGATTCTCTAATCACCTCCTTCCTCACCATACTCATTCACACTACTACTACTTCTCTTGTCTAACATCAACTAGCTCTTCTCTTTTCTTTAGCTTCGGTTGAATGAAAATTAGTGCTTGTGTAATAGTATCTATTTTTGAATGACAATATATGTGTGTAGTGCCTGTATGTTTTGATTATGGTCCAACTAATTTCTTTATATTTAAACTTTTTGGCATGTTTTTCTTAGGCATTTAATCTTTACTACTGCATAACTTATTTTTGGAGGTGCTTGGCATTAGCATGGTCATAGACTACTCTGATATATTGGGACCACATTAATTCTTTTTATGGGCCTTATTCTGCACTATTTTTGAATTATGTGACACTTAATACTTTGATTTTGTAATCTGTTTTCTAAAACGGATGATGTAATTTTCATTTTCATATACTTCGTGTTTTGTACGAATTAGTAGCACCTCAATCATAGTAATGTTTCCGCTGCACTATATTTGGGGGTGTTACACCTAGTTATACATGTTCAGTATTGGTGGATACCTAACGCAATCCAAGCTGTGGTTTTTCATCCCGAAAACCTAAATCAATCGACCAAGAACAAAGGAAGTTAACATGCATGTTGCAGTTGATCAGGAAGCTTACATATTTGCAGGAAACTAGTGAGTATTCTATATTCACCCTTTATACTTGTTTAGGATTAGGTTATATCACTTATTAGGAAAGATCTTACTAGCTAGGGTTTGTTTGGTTGCATGGCCACATATATGGTTACTTGCACTGCTACAAGTTTTATTAGCCATGTGAGAATAACTAGAACCCTACATTTACTATGTATTATTATTATTAAAATATCTAACCTATATGAGGAGAATAAAGCTTCAAGCCATTACTTTGATGATATGAGAATTTTCAAGTCATTACAAAAATGCCCTTACTATATGAAGAAAAAGGGTTTCAATAAAAATTTCAAAAAAATAAAATCATTGTTCATAAAAAATGTCAAAGAAGACAAGTCTTTGATAAGATTCTCTAATTTTTAGTAGACCATATGTCACAATACAATTGTTGTTTGTATACTATGAGGCTAAAAAAATTATTAGTCTTTGATTTGATCTCCTGGAGGGTCAGTTCAAATGAATGACTGATTTGATCTTACTATTTGTAACAAGTAAAGTGATTTTACTTATATACAATTAAAACAGGTAAACAAAAATAAGCTAAAAAATAAAAAAATTGTAACAAGTAAAAATCTTTGATTTTTAAACATGTAAATCTATGACCTGAGGTTTTCTTAAAAACGATTTTGGACCATTACGGTCAAATTTTTAAGTAAGAAAAATCGCCCTAAGGGCTTGTTAAAAAGATTAAAGAAAACATTAACCAAAAAAGAGTTCTAGGTTAATTTTACGTTTTTAGTGGTGTAACCCATAACATCAAACAAATAGCTTGTATGAGACTATTGGGATTTAACAGACTAATAACCATTATTACTACAAGCACACAGCGGATGGATCTAGTTTGATGAATATGGATTAACAAATACACATAAATAACTAACTTTTATCACTCGAATTACGAAGACAATTGATCCTCTTGATTATTGTTCTTGACTTCTTGGATCTTAGATCAAAACACAATAACAACTAAAATAAGGTGTCCTCTATCGTAGCATATACTACACGCTATAGGAGAACGCTAGGATGCTAGTGCTTAACTCATGAATTAACCACGAAGCACGTTGGCTTGGCTTTGTTGAATGCCTTTCGAAACCCTAAGGGATTTTTCTTATTGCAGATCGGTTTAGGGTTCAAGGGAGAGAGGGAGTGTCGATTTTCTTTAGTGTTTTGGTATCCATGATTAACAAAATAATGACCTTCATGGATCATTATATAGGCTTAGAAATCTTGGAGTCCAAGTTTGACACAAACACTTCCCCCACCCCTAATCGGCCGACCTAGCCAACACACTCCTCAACTTTCGTGTGTTTGGTATTTATACAAATAACCTTGTCCGTTATAAGTTATTTATTAAGTCTATTAATTATTTATAACTTTTATAAATAACGATCGTTAATCATTTCGTGAATCATATTAATATAATTAATATATACAATAAATAAATTAATTACATTTATAAACGTTCCCTCGTATATACGTGACATTAATTACATTTACAAAAAATACAAATTTGACTAGAGCAATACCAATAACTACGAGAATTAATTTCAGTACGTCGACATAGATTACCTTAATTACATTTACAATAAATACAAATTTGACTAGAGCAATACCAATAACTACGAGAATTAATTTCAGTGGACCACCAACAGAACTTTGATTACAATATCGTCTTTACAGTGGACCATATGTGGAGTTGTGAGTTTTTTCGGAAGGAGAATAAAAGTTTGATAACAATATCTACTTTATGAGCAAATTACCCATATCAATCATTTATAACGAGTGTTTTAAGAATTGAGGAAGCATAACGGATTTAAAGGATAGTAGATACAATATTCATGAGGTTTACTTGAAAAACAAATTAGCCATGAACGAGTGACCGAATTCAAAGTACTATGAGTTAATCTAAATTAACGATCTACAAGCGAAACATGCAGTGGCAAATCTTGGTAAATATAGATAAGCACGTCTATACACTATATATGATCTTCATCATGTGGGTCAAACATAACCATAAAGCAAGATTATAAGCCATAATTATAAACAAAAAAATGTATTTGTTATTTAACAGATAAAAAATATTATTAAAATTTTTGGAAAATGCACGAGTATAATAACTAATACAATAAATACATTAATTACATTTATAAACGTTCCATCGTATATACGTGACATTAATTACATTTAAAATAAATACAAATTTGACTAAAGCAATACCAATAACCACGAGAATTAATTTCAGTAGACCACCAACAGAACTTTGATTACAATATCAAATTTAAAGCACTCATAACCATAAAATCATAACACCAATAATACTGTCCACGTCAGCGCCACATCAGCTTTAACATTTAACATTAACATCCCAAAAAACACCCACAACTATAATATCCCAATAACATCAATAACATTCCCAACAATTTACAAAAACAATTCCTCGTTTAGGGGTATAAATGAAAAAAGAGAAGAAAAAAAAATGCAAATAACGGGCGTTGGGGCAGTAACGCCGCCCCTTTAACACCCAAATAACGCTGGACTTCCAACCATAACACCAAATAATGCCGGGTAACGCGGCAATAACGCCGGTTCCGGCGTTATGATTGTAAGTGCTCTTACAGTGGACCATATGTGGAGTTGTTGTGAGTTTTTTCTGGAGGAGAATAAAATTTTGATAGCAATATTTACTTTAGAGGTGAGATCAATAGAGAACACATCTAATCTAAGGAACAAACCAATAAATCTTAACCATCCATCTTTTTTTCATCTAATGGATGAGATGAAAGCAAAAATTAACAAAAGAAGAGTAAAAATGTAATTCTATAAAAATTCACTTTCCACTTTTTTTTAAATAACATATCTCGCAAACGGTAAATCTTCAAGCTACAAAAAATACACTATCGCAACGAGAAAAAAATCATCTTTCTATAGATATGCACTTTTATATACTTTCGACGAACTTTTTTTTCAAAATTTCCATGCAAAGAAATCACACGTGATCTGTAAAAAAAATCACATGTGATTTGTTATTTTTTAAAAATCACAAGTGATCCAACAAAAAATCACAAATGATTCACCAAAAAATCACATGTGATTTTACAAGTCACATTCGATCTTTAGAGTAATAAATCACATGTGATCTTTAATTTCAAATCAACTTATTCCTTCATTTTATAAAACAAATTCCTGAAATCACGTATGATTCTGTTATTTATTTTTTTGCTTTGTTATGATAAAATGTAAATTACGTGTGATTCAATTTTAATCTAAAAAATGAGTAAATCACATGTGATTCAGTTTCAAAAAAATAATTTAATGTAAAATCACATATGATTTGCGGTAAATCACATGTGATTTCTGGTAAAATCACATATAATTTGAGGTAAAATTACATGTGATTTATACAAAATCTCATGTGATTCTATGGTATATCACATTAAAAAAAGTTAAAGTCTTACAAGTATCTCTTTTTTGAACAAAGTTAAACAACTACTCCCTCCGTCCCGAAATTATAGTCATGAGAGAGAAAACACAAAATTTAAAAAAAGTGGAGCCATATTAAATTTCAACCACTTAAATAGAATATTCCTTCACTATATTCTCCAGTTTTTACTTAAAAAGGAAATTGGACAATTAATTTGGGACAACCCAAAAAGAAAATGTGGACTATAAATATAGGACGGATGAAGTATCTCATTAGAAATAATATCCAAAACAAAACACTTAGGTGGTGTTTGATTTTTGAAAACTGCCTCTTAACAACCTCTTAATCTGACTCGTTCAGACGCGGTCAGACATTTTGACCGTTCAGACCGTTTGTTTTTTTTCTTCCCGTTCAGACGCAGTCAGAGGCAGTAAGATCTTAATGGTCTAGACCTGAGAGGTGTGTCTTAATGCCTCTGGTTGCCTCTTGTTGACACAAAAATAACCAAATTTTGTTTTAGTACAAGCAAGCAAATGTGCGGTTCAAACATGAGTTTTTTTTCCCGTTCAGATGCGGTCAGATTCAGACATTTACGCCTCAGATTCAGATTCAGATGTGCGGTTCAGATTCAGATTCAGAGCCTCTTACAAAACAAACACCACCTTACATTACGTATATAAAAACAGTAAAACACTTGCATTATATAGTTTGTTAAATTCTCCACTAACATTGGAAATGAAAGAGGTATTAGATAATTAAACTAAAATTAAATTAAGAAACATTGAAAATTGAAAAGTCAACTATAAAGACAAATGCTCTAAAAAGATAAAAATATTTGACGTCTGTTGTAAATATAATGAACAAAAATACAAGAATGAGAGAGGAGGAAGATAGAATTCTTATTAAGTTGTAATCCAAGAAGTTACAAGAGTGTATCTACTTATAGAGTAGATGATTACATGTAAACCCTAATGGGCCGGGCTAGTAAGCTAAGTGTGAATAGACATAAGCCCATAATATTAAATTACAACACTCCTCCTTGGATATTCACCGTTTATCATACGCTATATACCGCCTCATTAAAAACCTTATCAAGAAAAACCCAGTGGGATAAAAAAAACTTGATGAAGGGGAAAAAGAGTGCAGTGCGCATAATGCTCCTCCTCAATTCAATGTATATCTTTCAAGTGCCGAATATTAATCTTCTGAAGCAGTTGCTCAAACACTTTTGTTGGCAAAGATTTTGTAATAAAGTCCATCGAATCATTAATGTTAAGAATATGTCCTGCAAAGATGACAAATTATATGTGTAGCTTCCAACCCAATATCAATGCATTGGTTGGAAAAAATACATTGCTAATACAAAAACCAAGAGAGAAAAATACACTCTCTTGACGCATATTAATTATTAAAACCTCAGTTGCACTTATGTATGATACTTAAGGACCAATCATTTTATAAAAACATGTGCAAAAATAATTCATATAATATATGTTCAAATGATTTTTATCCATATAAGGATTCATTCAACATGATCAAGTAGAGTTCATGAGAACTTTAATAATTACTTCGAGAAGTTAAAGTTGTGAGACAAATTAAATGCTTCTAATAAAAATTCATTTAGAGCAAATTAAACGCTTCTAGAACGTATGTCTCATAAAATATCAATAAGATATTTACATCCACCATAGGACAATATTTCTTTTAATAATCAACTTCATGTTTTTGTGAATTTATTTATTCACAATTCATGCCTTAAAGGACATAACTTCAGAGCTTTTGTGCACAAAGACTGATGTATATCCAATAGATTTTACACAATCATGTGTATGGACTTCATGTCCCAATACTTCTCGTATTTTCACGAGATTTCATTTTTTCATGTTGGCCAATCATTTCGTTGAGCGCACTTTTGAATAATAATTGATTTATGATCCTCATTATGCATAATACCAAGCTCTATATTGTATGCAAACATATTTATCGACGTCGTTTTTGTTTCGATTCCATATGATTTTAGAAATCATAGAATTAGTGAGATCTCATTAGCTATTTGAGGCTCGTTTGGAACCTTCATGTCTAGTGTCTCCTTATAAGACTATCATGGGGTCTTTTATACCTCGAACAACCATCTTGTTTTCATGCTCTATATTTTTCATCGAGGACTTTATTTGGAATCGATTTGACTACCAGGCTTGAGGCATGTCATAATAAAATAATGTCCTTGAGGGACAACTTCTAAATAGAGCATGAGTAGCTGAAATATTATTTTCGGCCAATGGCTATTAGATTATCCATTGAATAATCAATTCATAAAAAAAAATTCTTTCGAGGATCAACAGAATATGATAATTCATTCTGAATTTGCAGCTACTTCTCTCCTCCTGAAGGAATTATCCATCTTCTATATCCCATATATGTGCATTTAGGTGTAATAATTTGCACACAAAAAAACAATAATGGGATATGTTTGGTTTATAACCAAAACCAATTATAAAAGAGAGGATTTATAATAACATATTGGCACGATGCTAATTTTGTTGTTGTGCATATAATAATATGGCCCCATACAACAACACAAGTTTTTCTCTCAGTTTCATTTCATAATTTAGAAGTAATTCATCGCATTTTCATGATGAAATACTTTCTCTGGAATGTTAGGCTCGCATTGAGCTATTAATCATGCAAACTTGAGGTTGCGATTTAATGACCATTTAGACGATGCATCAATTTTAAACTCTAAATGGTTCATACAATGGATTTGTATGCTTACATATATCCATTTGTTTTCTTTCCTATTAACATTGAGGAATTTAATCCCCATTCTAGTTGATAGAATAATAATCAACTTTCATTGAGAGATTATAACATTAGATTGAAGAATCTTATTCTTCCATAGCTTTTGCATCATTAATGACTCAGGATGGTGTAACTGGTCATGCCAAACATATTATAATTATTATTGCTCATAAACTTAAGTTTATGGCAGTGATTAGCTTTTACTAATCTTTATATAATGCATGTCGGGGAAGATATAAAAGAATATAATGTATCTTTAATACTTAACTTCGTTTCTCATGATAATTTTATATTTCTTTTGTGGAGCAAAATGCGCTAGCATAGATTTTTAAATCTATGAATATAGTGTGTAATATCTTTGACACACTTGCATTTCATATACATCATATTGCATTTTTGCATAAATAGCATTTTTTGTTTGCTCCTTTCTTATTGTATTTTCGCCACTACTAGTGGTTTGTCATTGTCATACTTCCTCGACCATAGCATTTACCATGATAAATGATCTTTAACCATTTATCTTTACATTATCACATTCACATGAGGGAATGAGGATCTCATATTGATCATTTTATCTCATTCACTTGAGGGAATGAACATCTTATGTTAATCATTTATCACATTCACTTGAAGGAATGAGATCTTTATGTTGCAACTTGAGGTTGCCAACCGTTCTTTTAACACGACAATATGGAGCAAATTTAGTAAATTATCATGTTTGTTCACACATGCCCATTTATTTTATATCAAAGCATCGTTCTCGATATATGAGTATATTCGAGGCATTAAACATCTCATTGCAAATTTTCTTTTCATCATTCAGATGTACTATTTAATATTGCGAAAAATATGCTCAAGATTTGCAAGAATCTCTTGCTTATGATGGCCAAATCTTTCTTTTAGATTTTGACATACATTTCACGGATCTTTCACCGTTATATATTTTCTTTTTAATTCAGATCTAACACTGAAATTTGTGAGACCGAACTCACTTTTTTTTTTTTTTTAATTGTAACTTGAGGTGCATAAAATCATAGCGAGATTTTTGAGAATATAACTTGCTTTTTTTTTTGTGGTAATGTATCCTTGAGATCTTACCATAATTTAACGAATCTTTCGTCGTCAAGTATTCCCTTTTGAGGTCCTCACGAATAAGACGAGGTTCTCTTAAAAAAAATTACAGTTAAAATAGATCTTAACATAAAAAAATCCACACAAATATTAGGAACAAAAAAAATTGATGTTTGAGAACTTCAAATCGGACATGTGAACAAAATCAATATTTCTAACATTTCATTTAACTTATTGAAAAATTAGTACTAACTAAATTTAATCAAGGAACCCATAACAGAAGGCATATCAACTTGGAGCATTCATGTATATCTCACAATTTATTAGCATAGATTCTAACATCTATGAAGATAGTGTGTAATACATTTGACACACTTATTTTTTTTTTATACATAACATTTTTATTTGCTCCATTCTTATTTTACCACTTGTAGTGATTGGTCATTTTTCATATTACTTCGACCATATCCATGACAAATATCATCATCATTATCACATTCATTTTAAGGAATGGACGAATAGTTGAACTACTTTTATATTTTTCGTCGAAAGCTCATTAGCTTTTCTTTTATATAATATGAGAATTTGACAATATCTCATGATACTTTTCAAACCATGTTCTCGATATTGCTAATATAGAAGCATGTTCGAGACTTTGAAAATAGAGAATGTTTTCTTAAACATCTCTTCATCGGTATCATTTAAATCACAATTTTATTTGTTCAGATCTAACACTGAAAATTGTGAGATTTAACTCGCTTACACTTTTTTTCTTGCAACATGAGGTGCATACAATAGAGCGAGCTTTCAGGAAAAAACAATACTTTTCTTTTTCTCAAAACATAACATGAGGTTATGTTATTATGATTCACTTGATTAAATAATGTTCTTGCTTATTTCTTTAACATAATGAGATTATGTTATTTGATACTCTTGAGAGAATAATCATAGAACATTCTAATCATAACTTGAGGTTATGTATTTGATAGAATCATGATAGAACCTGAGTTCTTACCTTTTTTTTTTTTTTAATTTGAATATCATAACATAAAGTTATGTTATTTTGACTCTTTCATGAGAATCATGATTCAACATTAAAAAGAATAGCTTAAGGTTACCATTTTGATTATGGTTCATCGTAGTAGAACTTGAGGTTCATACTCTCTTTTTTTTTTCTCTAAACATAACGTGAGGTTATGATATTGTGATTCTCTTGAGAGAATAATAACTGAACTTGAGGTTCATTAAAAGAGATACAATAACTTAGGTTATTGTATTTTTAATTTATTCATTGTAATAAAACTTGAGGTTTTATTATGAATAAATATAATCATAATATGAGGTTATGATATTGACTCATGAAAGAATCATATTAGAATTTGAGGTTCTCTTTTCTTTTCTTTTTATCTTTTTTTTCCCTAACATAACATGAGGTTATGTTGTTGATCCAATTGATCAAACCATATTAGAACTTGAGGTTCTAATTTATTTTTCTTGTTGGGAATCATGGTTGATCATGAAAACAATAACTCGATGTTATTGTATTTTAATTCCATCCATTATAATAGAACTTGAGGTTCTATAATAAATAACTATAATCATAACATAAGGTTATGATACTCTTTTTCAATCCACTTAAGGAGATCATAATACATCTTGTTGATCTTAATAAAAATATAAACAATAACATGATGTTGTATTATTTGATTCTTTTATGTAGTCACAATAGAACATTTTTGTGTTCTTGTAAACTACAATAAAGTTTGATTTAGATAAGAAAAAAAAATAAGAATCTCATACCTTTCACAAAAATATACTCCGTATACCATTGAGGCTTTATTTTTCTTTTCAAGAGATCTAGTTTCCAAAGTGAATATGACCGAATAAAAAAATTTAAGATGCCAACTACAAATTAACATACAGCAAATAAAGACATAAAATTGTATGTAATATTGTCTCAAAAACCAAACTTAGGGTGACGTGCTTAACGATCTATGCATCAGATGGTATTGAAAAAATAAAAAATAAACACATACGGAGTATTAATTTTCATGCTTTATAATTTACTAGAAGGGTACCCGCGCAATGCGGCGGCGGGTACCCGATAACTATTTTTATAGCGAGCAAATGTTTTTTATATATATGTTTTTTCTAACAACAACTTTACGTATTTTAATTTCCGGTAAACCACGCATTTTAATTTATTACATTTTTCTACAAGTCTTCATATGGTTTAAATTAGATACATTAATATTGGAGGATGTTACAAATATGAGAATTTAAGACATTTATTATTTTTTAAAATTTATATGTATGCTTAATTATTATGCTTAGCAAAAGTAACTTTCTTTTAATGGAAATGTTTTTGGTCTTAAAATTTTTAAGACTACTATATATAGAATGTCCCAAACCCTTTATAAAGGAGTATAGATACCTTGCTTTATCTCTTGTGCAGAGATACATGCCTAAGGACGCAAAGCATTACGATTTTTAATTTCCGCTTACCTCTTCTCTTTTAAGGCTTAGTATTTTGTTTTGAGCAATTCGTGCTGATAACGTGTTGTAAATGTAATGAACAAGAATACAAGAATGAGAGAGGAGGAAGATAGAATTCTTATTAAGTTGTAATCCAAAAAGTTACAAGAGTGTATCTACTTATAGAGTAGATGATTACATGTAAACCCTAATGGGCCGGGCTAGTAAGCTAAGAGTGAATAGACATAAGCCCATAATATTAAATTACAACAACGTCTTCTTTTACAATACCCAACAGAACTACATTCTCTCTAGGCAAGTGGCTCCGACCAAATCTCCGGTCACTTTTATTGATCAATTTCAATATAAGTTTTTTTAATTTTGTTCTCTTTGTGTTTCTATTTTCTTCCGTGTACACTGACCGCTTCCGTGTAGGACTCTCTTTGACACACAATATACACTCACTAGGGATAGCTAACAATGTCGAAAACCTCATGTCGATCAACCCCAACGCCACCGTCAGACACCCAACGCCACCATCTTCAACCCCAACGCCACCATCGCCACCGTCATCAACCCCATCTTCGCCATCTCCATTTGGTTCCAACCCGCTGCCATCAGCTTTTTGTGATGAAGATCGAATATTTTGTTTATCAGATTTTTGTGATGAAGATTGAATGTTTTTAGAGAGAGAGAAAAAAAGTGAGTGAGTGATAGTGAATGGCTATGATGTGTGAGTAAAGTGAAAGAGTAAATTAAATGAGTGGGACAAATCTACCCTTGTATCTAATTAAATGGGACGGATGAAAAATAGATCTAACCGTGAGATCAAATTGAAATGAATGGCTAGGATGTAAGGGGGGAGGGAGTGGGAGTCGGGTAGTAGTAACCGAGCGGCAACACCGCCCTTTGTGGGCTCGGGTAGTGAAATCGGGTAGGGTTTTCGGCTTCAAAGCCCGATCGGTGAAGGGTGGGAGAAATCAAAATTTTGAACGTTGGAGATGAGGGAAAGATTGAGTGTAGCCATTGGGAGTTGTGGAACTGGAAATGGATAAGGGTGGAAGTAAAGAGTGATAGTTTAGTTGGATGAAAGGGTTTACATATTGGGCCAAGGATGTATAGAAAACATGTTTGGGCTATTAGTTAATTTGATTCTTCAAGATTTGAGTGCTTGTAGATAGATATTGGGAAAAGGGTTTTATTTTAATATAATTTTTTTTAAGTATTATGTTATGTTTTTTTTTTAAAGTATTATGTAATGTTTTTATTTTTAATGAAATGGTATGTTTTTATTTTAAAATTGTATGTGATTTTATGTATTAAAAATATTAAAAAAAATAAATAAATAAATAAAATCGGGTACTAGGGTACCACTCCCTCCAAATCGAGTAGTGATAGGGTAGAATTGGGTAGTTTTGAGTTGGAGGGTTTTTATTAGATAGAGGTGATTTGGCACTTAGTGTATTAGGGTACCACTCCCTCCACCTAAGGGTTTATTCTTTGGTTTTTTTATGTTCTGTATTGATCTTTTGTCATTTACTTTATAGTGGACCATATGTGCACATGTAGGGGTGCTCATCGGTCGAAAACCGGACCGGACCGACAAAAACCGGACCGGACCAAGACTGAATCCGGCAAAAACGCTAGACCGAGACCGAGACCGAATGAGGTCGGTCCGGTCTGGTCCGGTCCGGTCTCGGTCGGTCCGTCCGGTCCACAAGGCTAAATTTCGGGTTTTGGGTCCGGACCGGACCGAGACCGAATCCGGCAAAAACCCTAGACCGAGACCGGACCGCACCGCCGGTCCATCGGTCCGGTCGGTTTCGGTCCGGTCCGGTCGGTTTTGTCGGTCGGTCCGGTCCGTCCGGTCCGTTTGAGCAGCCCTATGCACATGTTGTGGTACAACCGGCAAAGAGCTTCACCTTCATGGCTAGGAAGAGTGATTTGTTTTCTGGAAGGAACACTCCATTGACTCCTTCAATAATGGAGGTTGTTCAAGCAATTAGAGATGAGGCTGCATCTAGTGATGAAAGAGAAGGTACTGCTTCAACTCAGTGGTACCTTCTCAAGGTGCGCTGCATCTCAAGGAACTGCTTCTCAAGGTAATCGATGTAAACGAAGGTACTGCAATTTCACCTACCTCATCTCACCATGATACTCCACCTATTGAGTCAGAACCAAATATCCCTATTCCTCAAAGATCCTCCTCAAGGAGATGCGCTTATATACCCCCTGAAGGTTTAGTGCTCGATAATTATGTTCGACAAGGGAGCTAGTCGATTGAAGAAAACAACCGAGGCTCGCTCGCAGATAGCCCAGTTGAAGACCAAGTTTAGAAAACTTAAGAGGTATGTCTGGCCTTTAGTAAAACATCACAGATTATGGGTCAAGGCAGAAAAGAAGAAAAGACAGCATTTTAAGAAGGCTTCTACAGGAAAAAAGGTTCACCAGCAATCTTCTATCCAATTGGGGAGGAATATAGAGCAAGAGAATTTGAAAGAAGATGCTAAATTTTATGAAGAAAAAGAAGATGAACCTCAAAGTACTAAAGCACATGTTAACATTCAAAGTACTAAACTTGAAAGAACTGAAGTTCAAAGAACTAGTGTTCAAAGTACTGATGATCAAGGTGCTGCTGATCAAAGTACTGGTCTTCAAGAAACTCATAGACAAGAACTGATTACACCAAGAACTTTGAATTTTGATGAAGAAGTTGGTCCTTCCATGATTCTACAAGAAGAGGAAGCTGATACACCTATGGTTAAGCGCACAACAAGTGATGATGAGAGAGTTGCTGAAATATTGCAAAACCTATCAAGACCAAGAGGTGTTAGCATTCCAGGAGTTACTGAAGAACAACCACAAGCTTCTCAACCAGTCTTAGATCAAAAAGATAAAGGTAAAGGTAAACTGGTGGAAACAAAGAAGAAAAAGAAGCTAACTTTAGCAGAGTTAAGAGCCATTGAAGTGACTAAGAATGAAGAAGCTGCTAGGGAGCTACACGCTAAGTTTGATGCTGAAATTGTTCAACCAGTGGAAAAACCTCAAGCTGTTATACCACAAAGACAAATGAGTAAGGCTAAATAAAGAAATGCTATGATGGCTTACTTGAAAGGTCAAGGATACACTGGATTACAGAAGCTAAATTACTTGGAGATGAAAGACTTATACAATGCTGTCAGAGAAGCTTATCAAAAGCAAGTTGAGAGTATTATTTCTTTCAAGGATGATAAGCACAAGGAGGATTTTAGTAAAAGAAGTTTAAAAAGAAAAAGGACAACTGGAGCTGAACAAAAATCAAAGAAGATTGAGCTAAGATCAGATACAGTTGATGAACTAAGGAATTACATTAGAGTTGTCAACTTTGAGAATCCTAAATCCAAAGATGCTCCAGTTAAGAAATCCAAGATAACTACATTTGAAGTAGTTGTATCAAAGGAGGATGGAAACTATTTGATGTTCCATAGAGAGGATGAAAGTTTTAGAATCTTCAATTTGCTATGGGATATACTACATATTATTGATAGAGCAGATCTTTTTCAACTATATCAACTAGTGCAAGAATACTTTGAACATATTCCATCAAGTGGAGTTGGCTTAGTATTACTAAGAGATTTGACAACTATCTTCGAAACTGAGGAAACAAGCAATGATGAACTCTGGAAAAATCAAGAAAATTGGGAGATTACAAGTTGGAGATTTTTTGAAGAATCAGGAGTTCATGCTTTAGAATTGGAAGATGGAACTATGATCCATATGCTAGCTGAAAGAAGATATCCTTTGACAAGAGATCTTATGAGAAGGATGCTGGATCATGGAATGGAAGTCGAGGAAGAGAAAGACACAGTCTTAATGGTTATTGAATTATATATCAAATGGACAAAGGCAGAGGATGAAGCATAAGTACTGGTATGATGTTTAATTGTATAAATTTTTTGAAAAATAAGTACTTTATTCAAAGTACTGCTGGAACAAACAGTACTTTAATCAAAGTAATCGCTAAGCATAAACCAAGAAATGTTTTGAAAGAAAAACTTTTGTTAAGTAAAGAATATTTTGAAACAAAAGTTAAAAGCAACAATAGTTTTTGAGATGGTTATAACAATAGGTTATCAGTTCACCATGTTTAACAAAAGAACTGGCTAATCCATGAGCAAACGGCTCTGGTAAAGATATCTCAAATCCGTTATATAGTTGACAACTTGCTAATAAGTTGTATGGTAATCAACTCACCATAGCAGCAAATGTAAAGAGTTGGCTAACCCACAAGAAAAATGGCTTATGGTAAAGGCTGTGGAAAAACCATTTATATGGTAATTAGTTCACCATGGTTGCAAGAACTAACTAGTCCAAAAGGGTATAGCTTTTGGTAAAGACAAATCAAATCTGTTGATAGCTGATGATTTGCTAAAAATCATATGGTTATCAATGTACCATGGTCTTACTCACCTAAACATTTGGCTACTCCAGAATTAATGGCTTTGGTAAAGAGACATCAAAATCCATTAAATTTCAATGATTCACCTCACACAGGAGTTTACACACCTGGAAGTGATGAGAATAGACTGAAACTTAAACTGAACTGATGTACAATTTGCCATATGTTGCTGAGTTGCTGAGAAGATGGAGCTTGCTGATTGTTGCTGAAAAGAATTACTGATAAAGACTACTTTGATGATGATGATATAAGCACATAACTACAACGACAAAATTTAAAGATAAAGCCACAATCTCTCTTTGAAGACAAAGATGTTAAAGTTTAATATATAAAGGAACTTGAAATCAAGAAAGTAGAATTCAAGTTAGGGGAGGATTGTTGGGATATAAAAAGTCAAAGTGCTGAAGAATCAAAGTGCTGAGGAGTCAAAGTACTGAAGCCAAAGTACTGCTAAAGAATGAAGTCAAAGTACTGCTCAATTCATCAAAGTACCGCATGCTTAAAGGACTAATATGCAAAATCGTTAAGGATTATCTTGTAATTCTAGAATGTTCTTAGATTAATTTAGTATTACTTGTCGTACAAGGTTTGTAATTGTAAACCGATTAGGTTATCCTTAAGCCTATAAAAGAACCCATAGGTTGGCATTAGAGATATGCGTTTTAGAGTTTTAGAGAGTACGATATTAGAGTTTTAGAGTTGTTAAAGAATCTGTATAACAAGCGTGTGTTCTAAGTATTAATAAACTTGTTAAAGTTAAAAGTTAATTCTTCTTAGCTTTGTTAAGTAAATTCCGCATACTTAATAGATTTAGTTCAGTGCTTCTTTGTTAGTAACTTAGGATTTATCCGAGGTTATTAAACCCTTACAAGCTATATAAGTTAGTTTGGTTAGAGTACATCGATCCAACAAAACATGTAATTTGTGTGATTATTGTTCATCCAATGGCCACATAAATTTTATGTTTGTGTGGCCTTTTCTAACATTTAGTCACACAAAGCATGTTTCTTTTGGGTATTTAGTCACATACAATTAAGCATAAAGTGGCCAAAAGTGTTAATAAGTGTGACTATATGTCGTTTAAAGTGAAGAAATATGTGTTTTGAGTGACTATTGTTCATCCAATGGTCACATGAATTTTGTTTTTGTGTGGCCTTTTGTAATATTTAGTCACACAAAACATGTTTCTCATGGGTATTTAGTTACATACAATTAAGCATAAAGTGCCCAAAGTGTTAATAAGTGTGACCATATCCTGTTTAAAGTGAAGAAATGTGTCTTTTGTGTGACTATTGATTATCCAATGGCCTCCTGAATTTTATGTTTGTGTGGCGTTTTGTAACATTTAGTCACACAAAGCATATTTCTTTTGGGTATTTAGTCACATACAATTAAGCATAAAGTGGCCAAAAGTGTTAATAAGTGTGACCATATGCCGTTTAAAGTAAAAAATGTGTGTTTTGTGTGACTATTGTTCATTCAATGGTCACAAGAAATTTGTTTTTGTGTGGCCTTTTGTAATATTTCGTCACACAAAGCATGTTTGTTTTGGGTATTTAGTCACATACAATTAGGCATAAAGTGGCCAAACGTGTTAATAAGTGTGACCATATGCTGTTTAAAGTGAAGAAAAATGTAATTTGTGTGACTATTGTTCATCCAATGGCCACATGAATTTTATGTTTGTGTGGCCTTTTCTAACATTTAGTCACACAATGCATGTTTGTTTTGGGTATTTAGTCACATACAATTAAGCATATAGTGGCCAAAAGTGTTAATAAGTGTGACCATATGCTGTTTAAAGTGAAGAAATGTGTATTTTGTGTGACTATTTTTCATCCAATGGCCACATGAATTTTATGTTTGTGTGGCCTTTTCTAACATTTAGTCACACAAAGCATGTTTCTTTTGGGTATTTAGTCACATACAATTAAGCATAAAGTGGCAAAAAGTGTTAATAAGTGTGACCATATGCCATTTAAAGTGAAGAAATGTGTGTTTTGTGTGACTATTGATTACCCAATGGCCACATGAATTTTATGTTTGTGTCGCATTTTGTAACATTTTGTCACACAAAGCATGTTTCTTTTGGGTATTTAGTCACATACAATTAAGCATAAAGTGGCCAAAAGTGTTAATAAGTGTGACCATATGCCGTTTGAAGTGAAGAAATGTGTTTTTTGTGTGACTATTGATTATCCAATGGCCACATGAATTTTATGTTTGTGTGGCGTTTTGTAACATTTAGTCACACAAAGCATGTTTCTTTTGGGTATTTAGTCACATACAATTAAGCATAAAGTGGCCAAAAGTGTTAATAAGTGTGACCATATGCCGTTTAAAGTGAAAAAATGTGTGTTTTGTGTGACTATTGTTCATTAAATGGTCACATGAAATTTGTTTTTGTGTGGCCTTTTGTAATATTTAGTCACACAAAGCATGTTTATTTTGGGTATTTAGTCACATACAATTAAGCATAAAGTGGCCAAAAGTGTTAATGAGTGTGACCATATGTTGTTTAAAGTGAAGAAACATGTAATTTGTGTTATTATAGTTCATCCAATGGCCACATAAATTTTATGTTTGTGTGGCCTTTTCTAACATTTAGTCACACAAAGCATTTTTCTTTTGGGTATTTATTCACATACAATTAAGCATAAAGTGGCCAAAAGTGTTAATAAGTGTGACCATATGCTGTTTAAAGTGAAGAAACATGTAATTTGTGTGACTATTGTACATCTAATGGCCACATGAATTTTATATTTGTGTGGCCTTTTCTAACATTTAGTCACACAAAGCATGTTTGTTTTGGGTATTTAGCCACATACAAATAAGCATATAGTGCCCAAAAGTGTTAATAAGTGTGACCATCTGCTGTTTAAAGTGAAGAAATATGTATTTTGTGTGACTATTGTTCATCCAATGGCCACATGAATTTTATGTTTGTGTGGCATTTTCTAACATTTAGTCACACAAAGCATTTTTCTTTTGGGTATTTAGTCACATACAATTAAGCATAAAGTGGCCAAAAGTGTTGATAAGTGTAACCATATGCTGTTTAAAGTGAAGAAATGTGTGTTTTTTGTGACTATTGTTCATCCAATGGCCACATGATTTTTTTGTTTGTGAGGCCTTTTGTAATATTTAGTTACACAACGAATTAAGCAAACAGTGAACAAAAGTGTTAATAAGTGTGACTATATGCATCTTTTATTCACATATAAGAAATCAATTTATATCAAGACAAATTCAAATAACTAAATATATATATATATATATATATATGTATATATATCAAAATATATTCAAATACAATATAATTGGAATGTATATAAAATTGAAATGTCGTACATAATAAAATTCTCAATAATTTAACGACTTCTGACTCTTGATCTTCTTAGCTTCCTTTTGCATAGAATCAATAGAGACGTAGCGCTTCGTTGTTAATTTAGGTGCAGTTTTATTCTCACCAATCATTTGTATGGTACTTGGTGGTGTTGCCTGTAGGAAACAAAAGCCGGGTATATCAAACACTGAATTAAATATGAAGAATGATTTATGTAGGTTTATAAAACACATGCATGTATGTACCTTTTCAACGAAAACCACTTGATTCTTTGGCCATGCATAAAAACCACCTACTGCATCCTTAACTGTTTTGAACATGTTACTTCCTACATCCGGTGTGCATGCTACATCCACTAAAGATTTTTCAATAGACACTCTGTAGCAATCTTTGGGATTGGTTTGTTATGAAGTATTTGTTTTCCATCAGTTTTGTACACTGTACCCAACGCAATAATACATGGTTTTTTTATGTGCCACAATCTGCACTTAATTGCCTAAAAAAATAATTTGTTGCATGTATATATGTATCAGAAATTAATTAAACTAAAGAACATATAAATTTTTTTAAATACATACTGGTGGTAGTACTATTAATGGAGACTCATGTTCTTGTGATTGGAAATCTTGACGTGAAGAATCCTTTCGTTTTAATCTAATCGGTTTCTTAGATGCGTCAGATTTAACAATTTCCTATATATATAAAACACGGTAAATAAGACATGTATGTAGAATTCAAAAATCACAGGGGGATGATTTATTATTTAAACTTATTTCCATTTCCTTTTCCAAAGTTGCAAGTCCATTAGACTTCTGAATGCTCACAACTTTCTCACATCCAGCAACACGTGTTCCAGCATCCTCATCAGCGCTGCTATTTATAAGATTAATGTTCACTAGAGACACCTGAAATATAAATTGTTCAAGAAGACTGCAGCAATATTTAAAAGGGTAAAAAATAAGATGGAATGTTACTTTCTTATGTCAAGAAACAAGTTCAACTTAAGGCTGAATGGATTCTATTGTTATATGGAGGAGTCTTTGGATCATGGATTCTATTGGTAATATAATTTCGCATTTGTTACCCAAGAAAAAGCAACATAAAAAATGTCTTACTTCCGTTGGTGTCAATGGAGTCGACTACAGCTGCCCCCTTTGTGCAGCTAATTGATTCATCAAATCCTGGATTACCACCTCTTTTTCTTGACTTTGGCGTCTCTCATTATCAAGTTTACTTTGAAGTAACACCACTCTTTCATAAGATGCTTGTCTGATTCGAGGCGGATCAAAATATCTCTTGTAGGCTACTCCACCTCCCACTCCTCTCGCATATCCTCCCTTTTCCTTACCTAATACAACTGTCATGGCATCAGTGCCATGATCAAGCTTTAAGGTTCCTTGTTTGATCTTGTCCTCCGTTTCTTTCTGCATACAAAATATGGGAAATAGGTTATTTAATTATACCAGTATTAACTTATAACTAACAGTATTAATTAATACACTAGCCGTATTAACTTATAACTAACAGCTTTAACTAAGACACTAGCAGTATTAACTTATAACTAACAATGAACATAATAATAAAATTTGCAGTCAAACTTACAATTTTTTCTCCTACTGATCTGATATCATCATCGTGATATTCTACGTCTTTATTCACTCTTCCTTTCAACCACAACATACCACGCAGTGGTTCTTTATCTGGTTCAATTCCTTTACTCTCGATCTTATAAACATCAAATACATACACATGTAAGATAAACCAATAGAAACAAAAGTATGATTCTATTAAATGCAAATGTGCAAATGTTTACTGTTACCATTTTATCTATCACATGGGAGTGTCTACCTCGTCCTATTGTATGCTGATAAACAGACTTGGAACGTGCCACTTTAGCTGCAGCTGATTTCACTTTGGAACACAAAATCATAAGGCGTTTAGATGTAGTAATGCTGATAGTTTACAACTAATATATATGGAAATAGCAAATGTGAAAGATATTTTAACTTTAAAAAAATGACTAATTAACACCTTGTATTCCTCGGTGGCCGTGTAGTTTACAAAATTTACCCAATCTTCGGCTTTTATAATTGCACTATACTTCGCCGAGACTTAATTTAGTTTTGAAAGGGTATTTTGGTTGGGCAATATGTAGTTTTGTGTCAATTTCATTCTAAAATTCCTTAGAAGTTGAGCAAGATGATTCATTATCATTTTTCTGACTGCCTATGTTGCTAACCATCATGTTAAGGATGTAGCTGGACCAGTTAAACCTTCTCCCATCAGATACACAAATAAGAGCAACAGCAATAGCACTAACAAATTGATCCCAACTACCAGACTTTGAACTAAGACAATGAAGAATGGTGTGGATTAAAAACTTCCATTGAGGTGAAAACCTGTTCTTGAAAAAGGTTAACTTGCCTCAGTGACATACTGAATATTATTTATTCCAGAGTAGATTTCAGCAATTGGTAAATCAGTAATACCACCAGCATCATCTAATTGAAGTTGAGTCCTAACTAATTCCTCAGTGATGGTGTAAGGAGTATCATCAATAGTAGCTAGGATAGTAGGAGGACCCAACTCAGCAGATCTAAGTGTAGTCATTGACCAAAATTGTTTGACTAATGAGTCAAAGATGATGATGGGGGTCATGTGTGATAGCATACCTGATGTGAGACGCCCTCAAAAAGTTAATAATTTGATGATAATCGTCACTCCCTTTGGATTTTTCCAAGTAACCCACTTTGTTGTGCTCGTTCTTGTACCTTAGTGAAACCATTGATGATGTTGAAAGAGGGTTGAGGTGTGGTGGTGGGTTAGATCACAATGAGAGCTGTTACTGGTAGTGAGAGGTAATGATTCAGGTTTTACTGACCAGGTTATAATATTTATAAGTCTCGTTATACCTATGGTCTAACCTAATGCACTAACGGGCAGTGTACCCGGTCATGTGTAGTGTAGTTATTCGCTAAAACCGAGGTCGTCCCAAGAGCTATGTGTGCCGATTTATACTAAGTCTAGGTATCACAGATTTTAACATGTTTTCGATATAATTAACTACTAAAACAAATAAAGGCGAAAGATGTGATCAATAGAGGAGAGAGGTGCTAACTTAATTACTCATCCTAACTAGTAGTGTTTACGTCTAATTACTTTCAATTACTTCAGGTGGGGTCAAAGTCGCTAGGACAACATTTGGTCAGTTCGTCCTAACCTATCAGCAAAGGGTACCACTGGAGAAGTGTGGAGTTTATTAGACTCCTTGGACCGTTTAGAGCTCTATGGATTAACAATAACAAAGATAATAAACATGGTACACAATGGAATAATCAAAACAATACTTTGTTATTGAACAAGGTTTCTTTCACAATCACCACTAATTATTATTTGATCAGAATAATAACGCGCTACCTGAATGTAACAGAGATCTAAGACACCTCAGATCTTGGGGGTTAACTAAACTACTTTCCTAGGCGTTTACAATGAACTATACGCCTAGGACGCATACACACATCTTTAGTTGACTACATCCCATGTCCTCTTTATATACTAGAGGATTAGGGTTTACAAATCTCTACGAAGACTAATAAGTAAATCTTATTTTACAAGAAAGTCCCTCTATCTTTTTGTATATTTCCTTCTTGTCACTTTAAGCCCTTGATGTTTCATTCTTTATTATTTTGTATCATCAAATCGATAAACCTAACAATCTTCCCCTATTTGATGATGACAAAACAAATACGGTTCTTGTACGAACTTCCCTAGACAAAGTAGCAGAAGTTGAGATAATTAAATCTCACCATGAATGAAACACTCTTGTCTTTCTTTGTCTTCCCCTTAATCCATGCCATCGCACTCCAACATCTCTTCCCCTTTTTGTTATCAACAAATAGAGAATATAAGCAGTAAAAACTTCCCCTTGAGTGGTGCATGAACATCAAATGATTCTTCAAATCTGTAAGCTCCTTGTAATGATCACTTGTGAAGAAAACCAAATATAACAAATTTGATGAAGAAGTAAAATAACCCAAATTTGTATCTTATGTCTTGTTTATCCACGTGACTCTGAACGTATACCAATCAATGTATAGGGAGACCGCAATCTCTTGACAATAATCACTGAGCACAATAACGTCACTCCTTTAAGTGTTATGTCAATTCTTGTCACAATCATTGAAGCACGAACAAGTTACCTTAAAAGTAGTGAGAATCCTTTTAAGATATGATAAAACACGTATCCGAGTAATTCCACTTCACCTTCAAATAAGTGATAGTCAATCTTCTTCGTAATCAATTCTTCAATAAATCTCAAAAACTAGCTTGTTAAAATCTTGTAAGAACAAATTCCAAACTCCTTTTTGTGTGTGTAAACCAACTTTTGTGTGTGTCGCCAAAAATCAAAACACTTGTACAACTTCCCCTCATTTCCAAAACTATTCGAGAGCTAAAAATCATGTATCATCCGATATCAAGCGAAGCTAGCAGTAGAAAAATATCTTCTCGGACAAGCTGAGAAGTACAAACTCCAAATAAATACCGTGAGCAAATTAATACATCATAATAACCAATACCCACGTTAGCAGCCTACTAACTTGTACCTATAAATTGCATGTCACCGACCATAAATTCATTATAATGCATCAAATATTAGAACACTTGACCAATTAAATTCACCAATCATTATATATCAAGTGACCTATTTGAGAAGATTCGACCAATCAAAATACTCAATCTGCTGCTAAACACGACAAAACAGATCCATGTTATCAATATTTTGATCAATCAATCATGTATACTCAATTCTTGTTTACGTACCATGCAAACAGCAGTATAAACTCGTACACTCATAACTAATGTACAGCAGTGGAAACCATGGAACGTAGCAGTGGTAACAAGCTCGAGCAGTGGTAATCGATAATAGACTAGCAGTTGAAATGTAACTGATCACGAGCAGTGCAAACTTTCTTTGAAGGCAGTATAAACATTGTAAGCGCAATAGCAGTAGGAACTTGTCACATCTTTAATCAATATCCAGTAACATTAATCAAAGAGTATCACAAGCACAAACAAGACGTAACTAGCAACCTTCAATTCCACAAACCGACTATAATGGCAATAAAGAATTAATTTGCTCGGTTTTATGAATTCATCCACCAATCAAATTATGCCGGTTTACATGCAATACGAACAAAGCAAAATTAAAGCTTTGTTTATTCGAACACCATCCGATGTAAAAGTTAAGATTACTTATAAAATCAGTAGTAAATGAAAAATCCATATTAACTTAAATCTAGGGTTTAATATTTGAGCAATATTTATGAACAAACCTAAAAATCCAAAAACTTTACCATTCTCTGCAACCATATTAGATAGTTAATAACTTTCAATTCAAAGCTCAGATCGACAATCCCTCAGGTGAAAAGTTAGATGGGTATATAGAGAAGATCCAGTAAAAATTGTAGACCGATCGAACGGTTCACGAAAAAGTTAAGGTCGTTAGAAAACAATGCTGTAGAAAAGTTGCGAATTTTTGACAGCTTTGAATTTTTCTTCCTTCTTCGCCAAGAAAACCTTATGAATCCCTAGGTAACGAGCTCCCCAATCTCTGATACCAATTTTGGAATCCGTTAGGACTCCCTGAGATCGTTTTGAGCCTTAGGGTTTGACAATAACATAGATTAAGAACATGCACATCGGAATTAAACAAACATCAATGTTATTGACACAAGGTTTTTTTCATAATAACCACCAATTATTATTTTATCAGAATAATAACGAGCTACCTGAATGTAATAGGGATCTAAGACACCTCAGATCTTGGGGGTTAACTAAACTACTTTCCTAGGCGTTTACAATGAACTACACGCCTAGGACATACACACACCTTTAGTCGACTACATTATGGAAGACTTAATTGATTAAAACCTACATCCCATGTCCTCTTTATATACTAAAGATTAGGGTTTACAAATCTCTACGAAGGACTAATAAGTAAATCTTCTTTTGCAAGCAAGTCCCTCAATCTTTTTGTAGATTTCCTTCTTGTCACTTTAAGCCCTTAATGTTTCATTCTTTATTGTTTTGTATCATCAAATCAATAAACCCAACAAGAAGTCAGGTGTCCCCTCATAAGTCAAGTTGTTCCTGGTCCCCTAAGCCAAGTCATTAAGTACCGCTACATGCTAGATTTATAATAGTAAGTGCCCGGGCGCTAGCATCTTCAACACTCACCCCTTACTTCTTAAGTTCATCCAAACGGTAGGTGATCAGTTGGTCAAATCGCACAAGTAGAAAGGGTCGTCAGTTGGTCATATCTTACCCTTCCCGTCTCAGTCTACTCACTTAGGGTCAGTTGGTCATATCTCCTAAGCAACTAGCCTCTACCGCCATTCAAAACTACCGAAACAATAACTACCAATAAACTATGCATGCATACACTTAGAAATAATTATACGGAAGCAAAAGTAAACGCAAACAAAACAATTAAGGAATCATAACTAGGCCAGCACCTTGAGGTACTTAGCCGCTCATATTAACTATAACAATCAATTCAATGTTTAATGTTACGAAATACATGAATTGAAAGTAAAGAAAAGATAATTGCTAATGCTTATCGTAGGGGAGTGATTTCCCTCTTGGAGATAGCTCCGTATGCTCCTCTAGATCTGCCTTCGACTTCTTCTCATGTTCTCTGACTGTTGCGTGTGAAATGGGATGCTTTGAAATGCTGGAAATCGTGGGGTATTTATAGGCGGATCTGTTCTGGTAACTAATTATAAGAGTTACGCCGTAACTTACAATTCTTCATATTTTGCATTAATAATGCTGGTTACGGCGTAACCTCTGGAAGGAGTTACGCCTTATCTTCAATAAATCTTGGTTACGCTGTATTTGTTGCATGTGTTACGGCGTAATTAGTAGCGGCGCGGAACCTCATTTGACCTAATATGGTTACGTCGTAATCTTGGATAGAGTTACGCCATAATCTTCTGTTAGGTTGGTTTTAGAGCCACTTTAGTTAAGGCGTAATGTGAGAGAGGAGTTACGCCGTAACTTCTTCAAAGTGAGCATACTATGATAAATCTTCAATAAACTCTCCAAATTCGCATCTCTTTAGCTCCAACGCTCGTAATTTACCTGAAAGTGAAATATAATGGAAAACAAGCGTAAATCCATATAAATGATATAAATTACAAGCATAATCGGGGGAAATTGACACTTAATATTCAGGATAATTTGATGTTATCAGGTAAGTGAATGGATATATAGTGGTGATCTCACTTTGTATTGGACCGGTTTGAAGATTAGGATTTTATGGAAATGATAAGGTTTTAAAATGTACCTTTTTGAGGGGTCATTTAAGCCCTTATTTGATCACTTTTGTATCCGTTATTACTTAATATCGTTCCTTTTCACTTTTTAGGTATCTTGAAGGAAAAATCTTTGGAATGACACTTATTCGGACGAAAAGGCGCCAAATATCTGAGAAAATGGCCAAAGTCAAGAATCGAGACACTCAGGCTGCTGGAACGAAGGGGCGGCGTCGGTGTTACCTGCGACCGTCGCATCACTTTGTGACGGCTCAATAGCCAAATTGCTTATTTACAAGTGACGGTGGGGTTTTAAAAGAGTAGGTCGTCAACTCAGACGGCCTAGATTTGATCCAGACGGCGTCGGTGAAGAGGGGCGGCCACAAGCATAAGGTGGCGTCGTCCAGCGACCTAACGTGGGCCAAGCGAAACCCTAATAATGGCGACCCGGGCGTCACAAATCAAAGGGTGGCGCCGTCGCTATATCTATATATAGAATCCGAATTTTTTAGTTTTAGAGTGTAGTCTTTTGAGTAAAACCTAAGAACCAACCAAGGTATGCAGTATTTTAGGGTTCTAAACCCTATCTTACATCACGATAAGTGTTTTACTTCATTAATTTAATTATGTCTTCTATTACTTGTGTGTATGCTTGCATGTTCTCCATGTCCGGCTAATTTACTTGTGTGTTTGGTTAGGGAATATGAAACTTAATTATTGAATATTGATTGGTTGTCTCTTATCTTAAATGTTAATGATCTAGTAATGCGATAGGTCATCCGTTGTGTAGTTAATGCTTGATTAATCTTTGTGAACCTTAGTTTATAATACCTAGAGTTGTTCTAGGCTAAACCATCCGAAGAGTACCTTAGAGTTAAAGTTTATAAATCCTAGAGACTTTGTAGGCGATAACATTTGGTGGTTTCAAAGATTTAGGGATAAACGCATACCCTACGACCTTAGACACACAACGCGATTAAGAATAAGGACGTGACAATTCAACCATCAATAGGAGATAATTAAGGAGTAATAAAACCTAAGCAAACACATCTTTAAACCATCATACGAGCACACAATAATTAGACATAGACTACCCTCACCTTAGTTAATTAGATAATTAGATAGTAGAAGTAATCGGTAGAAATACCAACCCCCAAATCCAAACCCGAGATTCATACCTTTCCATTTCTTAAAAAACATTAAAAGATAAAAAATAATCTTCCTCAACCCTAACCTTGGTAGTAACTTCTCACTAGCATTCATTCCCCTAGCGATATATATCAATTCCGTGGCTTTCCCTAATACTACACTACAACGATTAGGTTCACTTCCTAGGGTGTTGAAAAACTTGCTCGACGAAAAGGAAGTTCCTTTGACCCCGAACGCGCTGCGTAAGAGTATCAAGTTTTTGGCGCCGCTGCCGGGGAATAGAATAGCTAGTTAGGAGTCCACCTTGTTTAGGTTTCCTTGCTTGATTCCTATCAAGTAAGCCTTTTTCTCATTTTTAGCTTCCTTGTAGTCTATCCCCCTTCTTTGTGTTTGTGTTCGTAAAGCCCTTTTAATTTATCATATATGCAAGTGAAATTGCATTTGAATCATTAACAAATGAGGAACAATTGAATTTCGTGATTGGATGGTTTTTTGTTCTAATGAATTTGTGAGTGAACTTAGAGATATCCAAAAGAGGCAGGTGTAAGGTTGGATGGATTTGATAAATTTTGTGCTTGTGTGGCTTCTATTCAACGATCATTGTTAGAATCAACTCCTTTTAGTGAGACCCTCTAGAAATTTTTTGAGAAAAGCCTCCTAAGCATAAACCACGGTTGTCCAACTTGAGAAATGGATAAGGAGGATTTATCCAACCTTAGGCATCATGATAAAAAGACCTAGTTTTTAAGAACATGGAACCTAAACCCGAACAAGATTGTGAGATGGTTAGAGTTGAAATACTTAGTTGCATGTGTAGGATAGATTTCAAAACATATGACACACATGAGGAATCCTTTAGGAAAATAGAACATAGTAGTCAAGTTTTTGAGAACAATTCTTATGAATCGGACCAAAAATTTGAAATGGCTAAAGAAGGATTTGAGATGCTTAGGAGTGTATTTGGGTTAGATCATACTAAAACACATGATGAACTTTTAGGAGATCTAGATATAATGGAGAATGAGGTGGAAACTCCAAGCCCACAAGCCCTACCATCAATTGAGGAACACACATCGCCTATAACTTACCCGGAAGAAGTAGAAGAGACTATAGGAACCTCGATTGATATAGAACCTTTGGACCAAACACCACTAGAGAATGTAGGTTTAGATGCTTGTTGTCATGACCTCTCTCTTTTAGTCCTAGGGAAGTTCCTAATTTTGATGAACCGGAGACTCAACCAAAAACCTTACCCAATTTTCCGTCTTTAGATGTGAATCTTGGAATTGAATTAGGCCCGAATCCACCCATCAAAATAAAAGAATCCGGTGGTTTGCTTGATAAAGGTGGTAGACTCTAGGCCATGTAGAGTGGAAGCTGATATAGGAGTAACCCATGACCTTACACACTTATATCACCCATTCATGGTTGATAACAATAAACATTATGGGTTTAAACCAGGTTTATTAGGTCAAGATGGATCCTTAACTAAGAATCTTTTGAAGTTGATAGAAGATGATCCATTTTAGGAGAGAGATTTGATTCACCCGCTATACCAATAGACTTAGGTAAGGTTATAATGAATGGAGTACACTCCTTTAAGCATATAAATCACCGATCACCCTCTCCTCACGTAGCAAATTTCCACCCTAAGGGTGTGTATCGCTACTATCACCCGCACTTAAGCTTAAGTGTAGGGAAAACCTCCCTTTATCCGTTAAATAAGGGTAGAGTCAGGATCGTGACTCGAACAAAAACAAGCGCTTCTTGGGAGGCAACCCATGTGTATTTGCTTTTCATTTTTATTTGTGTGTCGTATATCTTTTATTGATTGTTTATTCTCATGTTTGACTTTGTAAAATGCTTTATTTTGTCTTTAACCTCGTCTTAATAACATATAAAGGTATTTTACATAAGGGATAAGTGTAGGGAGGATTACACACGTTTTCAAAAGAAACGTGAACATGAGAATTACAATTATTTAAAAGATATACATGTGTGTTTGTTCGAGTCAAATGCTTGTATCGAGTTATAATGGATGTTTTGCAGAAAATTTTCCAGTTTTAAAGTTAAAAATTTTCGAATTTTTTCCAGAAAATCGCATACAGTTCTGTCATGATAACTTGGCTTGTCGGGAGGAGTAGAAACGCTTACTACTTTTCTCGTTTTTTGTGCTACTTATAAATTTTTGGAATTTTTCAGGTATTAATTTTCTAGAAAATCTTCAAACATCCATTCCACAAGCATTATATCTTATTTAAGTATGGAATTACATCTTGTTGTGATTTTTCTTTCTTTGGTTTGATGCGTTGGGTTGTTTGTTTTCTTCAAGTGTGCAGGTTTAATTTATCAAGAAAAAGATACATAAGATGAGAAGGAGCTTTTCACGCAAACATTCTTCTTGAAGAAAGATGTAACCACCACTTCACACGGATCCTGCCGAGCTAATCAGGGGAGTATTAGTTTCTTTCATTTTTAATTACCTTCTATTATCATAACTTTGATACTTTCGGGAACATTGGGGACAATGTTCAGTTTAAGTGTAGGGAGGGAAAATAAAACGGGAACTTTGAAACTATGCTTATCCTTGATTATTTGCTTTGTCCAATTGCATTTGTGTAATAAACCATGAGAAAATGTCGGTTAGGGTAATTTTGGAACCAAATTTAAAATTTTTCATGACATATAGGAGTGGGCCATTAGTCTTAATAAAGCATCTCATGGATATGAAGTTATATGACTAGCACAAAAACCCTTTACCACTTAAATTCCACCCAAAATATGAGGATCACCCTTAGATTAGTAGGAATTAAAGCATTCATCTTTAATGCTTAGAGTGTAAACCGGTAGTATAATAGATTCTAGAACTTGTTTTGTGATGCATCCTGAGATCGCTAGTAAGACTACACTTGTGTAGTTAGGAATAACTAAATGATAAGAGGCATTAAGATAACCCTTGTTTGATACCCATAATATAATTACTTCTTCCACATCGGTTGAGTAATTCCCCCCACCTTTTCGTACTCATCTTTAGTACACGATACCCTAGTTAACCCCTCACAGCCTATCCTTTTAGCGGTTCTCGTGATATTTCGGTTTTCCAGAATATCAATGAAGAGCATTGTTTACATCCCACCCCCCAAATGTACACCTAAATCGCCTTAGCCTACTTTTTATGCACTCACTTTTAGTGCATTATTGTTATCACCCTAAAAACCCTTAGTTCAATTATCTAGTTGCTTGCATAAGTTGCTAAGTCGAGTCATATCCTTTGTATACAGTTTTGGGACGATTGGGACTCATGGGAAAAGTTAAAGTTTATGAAATGACGGGAAGGGAACGTTAAATTCAAATTCCCTTTATTTGCGTAATAATGTACTCCAAGTATTTTAATCTTTTAAATTCGGGTCAAATTAGTGTTAGAGTAATAAAAACTCAAGTGTAGGGATGTGCCTATAAATCCCTATCATTTTGATGTTACCGTAGAGGATGGTAGAGTAAAAGTGTATTAAAAAAAAAACGGGCTACCATCCTACATCTATCTTTAAATTTATGTTTGTTTGTTTCAGTTATCTAGAGTCTAGAGTGTCGCGTCTTGGCTTAGCAACGCCATTCTTCGCATGCTTGTAACATAAAGATTTTTGACTTGCCACCACTAAATAGCCTATCCCACCAAACCCTTTGTTTCCCTCTTAGTAAGCCTAACATTACAACCCTTTAAAAGACCTCTTTGATAGTCTTTCCTAGGTGCTTACTACGCCAAAGTGATGGAGGTTTGATCTAGTCTTAAGCCTATGGTAATCTATGTACTAGGACGGTTAATGAGTGTTTATCTTCCATTTCCAACTTGTTATATTTCATATACACTCGAGAGATGTGAGTATCCAAACACCCTATGTGAGGTGCTAGTATGTAATTTTCGTGCTTGTTATGAGTTTTGCGGGGCTTATATGTGTTGTGAATTGTTCTAAACCAATGCTTCATGACCCCTAACTTATAAATTAATTGGCTAAAAGCACATTTGCATGAGGGCAAGCAAATACCAAGTGTAGGGATATTTGATAAGGTTTCAAAATGTACCTTTTTGAGGGGTCATTTAAGCCCTTATTTGATCACTTTTATATCCGTTATTACTTAATATCTTTCCTTTTCACTTTTTAGGTATCTTGAAGGCAAAATCTTTGGAATGACACTTATTCGGACGAAAAAGCGCAAATATACGAAGAAAATGGCAAAAGTCATGAATCGGAACTCAGGCTGCTGGGCTGAAGGGGCGGCGTCGGTGTTACCTGCGATGCCGTCGCATCACTTTTTGATGGCTCATAGCCAATTGCTTATTTACAGGTGCGGTGTCGAGGTTTTAAAAGATTAGGTTCATTAGCTCAGACGGCCTAGATTTGATCGAGACGGTGTCAAAGACTGAAGGGACGGCGTCACAAGCATAAGGTGACGCCGTCGCAAGACTAACGTGGCCAAGGCGAAACCCTAATGACGGCGACCCGGCCAGCGTACAAATTAAAGGGTGACGTCGTCGCATATGTAATCTTATATATAGAATCCGAATTTTTTAGTTTTCAGAGTGTAGTCTTATGGAGTAAAAACCTAAACCGAACCAAGGCTGTATTGTACAGTATTTTAGGGTTCTAAACCCTATCTTACATCAAGATAAGTGTTTTACTTCCTTAATTTAATTATGTCTTCAATTACTTGTGTGTATGCTTGCATGTTCTCCATGTCCGGCTAATTTACTTGTGTGTTTTCTTAGGGAATATGAAACTTAATTATTGAATATTGATTGGTTGTCTCTTATCTTAATTGTTAATGATCTAGTATCGCGATAGGTCATCCGTTGTGTAGTTAATGCTTGATTAATCTTTGTAAACCTTAGTTTATAATACCTAGAGTTGTTGTAGGCTAAACCATCCGAAGAGTTCCTTAGAGTTAAAGTTTATAAATCCTAAAGACTTTGTAGGCGATAACCTTTGGTAGTTTCAAAGAGTTAGGGATAAACGCATACCCTACGACCTTAGATACACAGCGCGATTAAGAATAAGGACGTGACAATTCAACCATCAATAGGAGATAATTAAGGAGTAATAAAACCTAAGTAAACACATCTTTAAACAATCATACGAGCACACAATAATTAGACATAGACTACCCTCACCTTAGTTAATTAGATAATTAGATAGTAGAAGTAATCGGTAGAAAAACCAACCCCCCAAATCCAAACCCCGAGATTCGTACCTTTCCATTTCTTAAAAAAATAATATTCCTCAACCCCAACCTTAGCGTATTAACTTCTCACTAGCATTTCTATTCCCCTAGAGAACGATATCAATTCCCGTGGCTTACCCTAATACTACACTACAACGATTAGGTTCACTGCTTAGGGTGTTGAAAAACTTGCTCGACGAAAAGGAAGTTCCTTTGACCCCGAACGCGGTGCGTAAGCGTATCAGGAAAGAAAATAATTGTTAAAAGTGGAAGAAACAATAATTATCCTTAAAATAAGAAACCCTTTGACAAACAAAATGCCCTAAATATCGGAGCAATAACTTTCAATGAAGATGTTAGTTCACCATATTGTAACACAAGCTTCAATATGTAAGAAATATAGATAAGATGATCTGTTGAACATACACAAACACACACGTATGAATAATAGATAAAGAATATGCGTAGGTTATATTATGAAGTGAACAACCAACCTTCAAATAAAGGTTTACAAGACTATTTATAGGAGAAGGGACTAGGGAACACTACACGTCCCTTTCCTTCCTTATTGGATATGGGCCAAGGCTTATGGGCTTTCTACATAAGCCTTGCCATTAATACTAATATAAAAGCCTAATTAAGAAACCTATTACATGTTAATTACCAACACTTGAAATATAGTTTAGGAGTGATTCCAACAATCTCCCCCTAAGTGTTGGTAATTATTCTTCATAATCATGAAACGTTGTTGGTCTTGTAATAGTTGCTTTGGCGTCTTCGACATTCTTCTTTCTTATGAGAAGAAGTGCCTGGATTCTAACAATCTCCCCAGTGTAAGGATCTTGTTTTTCTTTGAATTTTTCAGCTTTGACGTCTTCTTTGTTCTGGTGTGGATGTGGTGATGTTATGTTGTGGTAATCTGCATCAGGTCCGCTTCGTTGCTCAGGTGTCTCCACGTCCTTCTCCAACATGCTCACACACTCTTTGACGTTGGATTTCAGTGTTGATGTAGTTCTCTTTAGTCTTAGAACTTTGTAGATTCTTTGGCGAAGAATCATTTTGACTTTTGTGTTGCCTTTCGAGAGAACTTCAATTTGTGTAGTTGTTGGTACGAGCATGTGGAGAATCAGCATGATCATCTCCCAGGAGCATCCATAAGAAGAAAACATAAGAATTGGTTAGTGATAAACACCAATCGATCATTGTGGTCGCTCTTAGAGAATTGACTACTACGATTGTTCTTCTGATGAATGTCTTGATTCCATTCACCTTGGTCGGGCAAATCAGCCGTCCAAATCCCATAAGGGACAATTGGCATTACATTAAACAAGTTCAAGTAATGACCCACATCTTCAGGACTCGATTCTTGAAGGAATCTCCTTAGCGGGATTTCCAGCACTTACAGGTTTGATGTGACCTGTAGACCATTTGAGACAACACTAAGCGTAACCCACAAGCAGTTACCGAAGTGACTGCTTTAGAGGGCGTTGGATGTTGACCCGGCGGGGAGTTTTCATTTAATCACTGAGGATCACAGTTGTGAACCCCTCATGAATTCTCGACAGGTTGCTAAGATCTGTGTAAGACTATAGAATAGTATCACTTGCGTCCTTATTGTTGAATGACAAGTGATGAAATGTCAAGTATTCCTAACAGATCCTTTTGATGAATCTCGTGGCTCTAGACTTAATAGTGCGCTTGGGTTTTTCCTAAGCGGAGACTAGGGAGAGGGTCTCCTTACCCGCAATCTCTAAGAGAAAGCCGATAGTTTACGTAGGGTTCCTGTGAGAATGAAACAAGCTTCTGTTGAGAGAAACTTGAATGGCTAAGAAGGTTTAGTGCATGCGTCATTGGGTCTATGCCGACTTTGATCTTCAATACCGGTGTCATCTAGTGACAAACAGTAGCATATGTATTGAACCCGGTGTCTGCCCTAAGTTGAATAATTTGGAGGGCTATTTCTTTTCACCCTTTTCTTTACTTTTTTTTTTTAATTCTTCAACTCCTTCTATAACACCCCGCCTTATCAGACCACAATATTATCCGCTTTTCCCGTAGGCTCACGGCTTTGTTTTTGTGGCCTCATTTGAAAACTTCCCGGCAGGTCACAAGCCAGTTACTACTCTCGCAGGCACGCTTAACTTCCAGTTCTAAGAACTCCACCGCATTAGACCACAAAGCGCGTTGTGTCATTATAAGGCGAATGTTATCTTATGAGCCCAGTATCTCTCCAACCACAGCCGATGTAGGATTGCCTAGGGTGTTACAATCACCCCCCCAGGGACTCATCGTCCTCGATGAGGTTTGCCCCCCATCGAGCGGCTCAGGGTGGCTTTGATACCACTTGTAACACCCCGCCTTATCAGACCACAATATTGTCCGCTTTTCCCGTAGGCTCACGGCTTTGTTTTTGTGGCCTCATTTGAAAACTTCCCGGAGTCACAAGCCGTACTACTCTCACATGAGCACGCTTAACGCGGTTCCTAAGAACTCCACCGCAGTAGACCACAAAACGCGTTGTGTCATTATAAGGCGAATGTTATCTTATGAGCCCAGTATCTCTCCAGGCCACAGCCGATGTAGGATTTGCCTAGGGTGTTACACCTTCTTTCTCCGATTCTCATTTTCTCCTTTTTATAATCATACTTAAGGACTTCTAAATTCTAACTATTGGTGGTGTCCTTGGGTAGATCCCTCCGGCTCTGGCGGATCATAGCACGGTTATTCCTAACCTTTGTCACCTTATAACTCCATGACTAACCTATGTTGCCATAAAACCATTTTCTTGAAAATCTCTCAAAGTGTTTATGAGTAAAAACATTTTGTACCACTTGTGAAGTTTATCATTTTCAAAATACTCCCCTCACACGTGCTTAAGTGTTATGACAGAAATATGTACGGTGAGAGAAGAGCGCGCACTTTTGAATTGATCGACTCAAGATAGATAATTCCCCGCGAGACACGGTTACGTTGAATAGTTAAAGAGTTACATTGTTAGCTTTTATGTGACAACTAGCTCTAATAACTTCCTTGAAGGTGTGGACAACCCTCAAAAGGTTGTCAAACCCGTCAAAGTTCATGTCTATCAAGAGTTTCTCGAATAGGTACAATCTAGTCGGATAAGTCTTGGGAGGCAAATATTTTCAATGTATGACAGTTCAGATCTCGTCTATTCATTGGTTAACTCTTAGCACGAAAAAATTCAATCACATTCACAACATATTTGTATCACACAATTTTTCTCCCCCTCAAAAATGACATGTAAATGTTATTTTTGATGAAATTTTGTTATCGAATATGACCATTTTGAGTTTTGTGGGAAGATTTCCATGAAGAACCATTTGTGAACAAAGATTTTAGCAAGTACTCCCCCTCAACAAGTAATATTAACTTTTGAGGTTTTGAAAACATAAGGGGAAGTACTTGTTCTTTTGAGCAAAACTTTGAAAAATGAAAGTTTTGATAAGTTTTACTCAAAAGTAAGAAGCTTTAGCTCCTTTTATAAGTATTGTGGCACTGATGCGTACCACATGGTCCTTTCATTACAAGTACGGGTTGTACACTGTTATGTGTGCACAAGCCATAGTCAAATATACAGATCATAATATCCAAAAATCAATCAATGAAAGAGTTTAAGTAGTACCAAGCAATTCGTCAATGAGACCGGGAGTTCTCTCTTGACGTTGGTAGCTGTGAGTGAAGCTCTCTCTTCCACCGACAAAACTCTCTAGCCTCATCATCGATCCGGTGAAATAGCCTTTCATCAATCCTTGTAATTATCTTCCTAGCATCCCTCCTTTCCTTAGAATTCCAACGCTTCTTTGACCCAATACCTTGCTTAATATCTTTCAACCGATATGCTAACCCATCACGAATTGACTTCAACATGTGATCACAAAACTTTGAACCTTAGTGTTACCCATTAAACAATTGTGGTGAAGTTCACTGCGGTAAACAACCCCAAATTTTGGTTTCTTGACAATGGTGTTATGAGAAAGTTGGTTTATGTCGGGAAAGTGTAGTAATGGTTTAGTGAGGTTGACTTGTTTATGATATGATTCCACAGCAAGTTAGAGATCTTCAACACATTCCTGGATCACTTTGCTTCGAATGAATATTAACAAGGTAGTGATGTACTGGAGTTGAATGTGTGTGGAAAATTGTCGCATCCGACCTTGTACCTTAGCAAGGTACATGTCTTCGATGTCATTCAGCGACAACCTAGAAAAATCAGCTTCAGTAAAGTCATATTCTTGTTTGTCTTGGCGTTTGACAGTGATTTTCTTCAGGAATGAATAATTCCATTTCGTAGCCAGATCGACATTCATGATAGCAACGATCCGTTTGTCACTGAACACTTCTTTGTTTGATGTCTAAACTTGGCGGCTGCGGTAGTAAATTCTTCTTTGTTCGGGCCAATGATGAATGCCATATTGTGCATCAAGATCATAAGTCACCACATTTTCAATAAACATTCATGTGGCTTCTTCTTCGATGGAAGCATTGTTGGAGAAGACCGTTGCTGGGATGTTGAAGGTTAGTGACGTAGCATACTTTTTGCTGACTTTGCTACCGTGTTGTAGGAATTCCAGGTCATTGTTGAAGATGTATTGGTAAGGGATTCTAGGTTGATCTGGTCGACCAATGGTTGGTAGTGGTTTAGTTCAGTCTGTGTAATATGGAGCCTTATCCGGTCTTGTGAAGTCAATGTTCGATTCTAGGTTGAGCCAATCAATGTTGTTGGACATAGCCCGTGCAATATTGTCATGATGATATTCGACTTCTATGGCACTGCCAAATCTGTCCTTTAGCAGTTGGAAAGCATCATTCTTGATTCGGCGTAATTCCCACTTCATCATCTTTTTGTCCTTGAATTCATCCTGGATAAGCTTAACCTACTCCATAGTACGACCATCTACCAGTTCTTGGCCTTCCGGTAATCTAGGAGTGGCATCAACAAGCTTGGAGAACCATTCAAATTCTTCAATATCATCTTCATCCAGCCATGATACAACTAATGTTAACTTTTTCTGCTTGGGCTTGGAGGATGATTCTTTTGGCTGCTTGGTTTGTGTTAGAGATGAAGGCTGTTGTTGGGGCTCAGGAATGTCTTCGTCGTCACCACCGGTGTACTAAAAATGATCACCAGTTTTCTCCGACGGTGGTGGAGACTCAGAGTCCTGAGGTTTATCGGAAGTAGGAGGTTTTTGAGCAGAGCTTGTTGTGGGGGTGGTCCTTGGGGGTGGTGGAGGCATAGATGAAGATTCTCCTATTTTCTTTTGATGTTTAAGCTCAGAATCCTTATTTGCATCGTCATCATCTCTTGGTCACTTAAGCTTACTAGCCGACTCTTTACATGACGTCTTGAGTTGATATTCTAGCAATGCCTCAAAAAGTTTAGCTTCGTCAGAAGTAAAAGTTGCGGATCGTTGAGACATTTGCATTACCAGCTTCGATATCAATTCAGCATCGGAGACAACAGGAGACGGGACTGGTTTGATTTCCATGACCGCTGGGGTATTTGAGAGTGTATGTTTGACCAATGACATGAGATGTGGAAAGAGTTGTTTGGCGGACATCTCTTTTGTAACTCTAGGGACAGTGTCGAGAAGGAACTTGTGAGTGTAGTCCCTAATCGTCTTGTCTATTTCCCCTTGGATATCTCGATTGAGAAACTGTTGGATCTGTTCTCTTTCCTCTGAAAACTCGTTTATCACATTCTGAAGAAGATTGACTCTGTCCGCAAGTTGATTCAGTTTCTTGTTAACAACGTTGCATTTCCTTGCTTGTCTGACAACTTTGGCAATCTTAGTCTTGGCACGTGATGCCCAAGTATCAGTTGGTTTCTTGATAGATTTGGAGGTTGATCTGGTGGTAGCTCTTTTGGATGGTGGTGGTGATGAATGAGATGAAGAATCAAATGAACATGATTCATGAGAAGACTCAGGGTCTTTAGGTGGCTCAAAGGTTTCTTCCGGGTTGTGTTCAGGATTATCTAGTAGATAATTATCAGCTTCCTCTTGAGCTTTTTCCTTTTCTTCAGCCTTTACCATAGCCTCTTCTTCAGCTCTCTCCCTAGCTGCTTCCTCAATATCTTCATCAGTTATCTTTTCATCCTTCTCTTGTTGTTCTTCTTCCTCAAAGGTAAACGGAACCTCATAAGTTTGCTGCTGTTGCTCTTTGGATTCCTTTGAGGTGGCACCAGTTCTCTTATCGGGTTGATTAACCGCATCACGAATTGGTATGGTAAGTACCACCACTGGAACCTCTAGGGCCTCTTGTTTGTTGACGGTTGAATTCAGAAGCAACATTCTTTAACCTTAGCTCTTTGAGAGTCTTGTGGTACTCTCTGTCCTCATCCTTAGGTTCATCATCCGAACTTTCTTCTTCTTCTTCTGCCACTGGAGTCTTACCCTTGTCTGCTTTATGACTTGGTGATTTGTCAGCTATCCTTAGTGATGTTGTATCATCAGTAATAGACTCTGAATAGTGAACCTCCTCATCAGTCTCAGTATCCTCGGAGTCTTGATCCTCTAATTTAGGTACCGGTTTAGGAGTAGGAATGACACCCTTAGATGGAACTTTTCTTTTTCGGGGAGGATTCCTTTTAGGATACTTAAGGGCACTCCCATTGCTTGCAACACTTCCAGCACTGCTTGATCTTCTGGTCTTCTTGAATGGGATGGCTGAAGACTTTTCATCCATGAAACCGACTTTGCCTAAGGCCACTGCTTCTTGGTATCGTTAATACGATGGAAGACTTTTAATATCATCAGTTAGAAGGTAGTCAATCAGTACTACACCTTGTTTCTTTGTCGATGATTCTTTAAATCTGACAACATTTAACGTAGCCTCAAACAATGCAAAATGATGGTTGGGGTCATCAAGTCTTAAGGAATGTCCCGATTATTCCCGAGAATCTTCTGGATTAACAACTTTGTGTATCTGATGAAAGGAACCTTTATGCCAGGCTTGTTGGATCGATATACTCTGACCAAACTAACTATGTAGCTTGTAAGGGCTTAGCAACCTCGGATAAATCCTAAGTTACTAACAATGAAACACTGATATTACTTTACAAAGTATGCAAAAACTACTTCAATAAAGCTAATAAGAATAACTTAAACTTCAATGATTTTATTAATACTTTGAACCTGCTTGATACACAGATTCACTAACAACCCTAATAACTCTAATATCAAACTTGGTAAACTCTAATATTCTCAAATGTTGCGTACCTCTAATGCCAATCTACGGGTCCTTTTATAGGCATAAGGAATACCCTAGTTGGTTTACAATTATAATCCTTGTACGACAAGTAATACTAAATCTAAACTTAGAATATTCTAGAATTACAAAGCTTTCCATAAACGATATAGAAGTTCTTTAGATTTGTAGTAGTTTGATGCGAGCAATACTTTGACTTTCATTAAGCAGTACTTTGACTTTCTTCAACACTTTGACTTTCTTCAGTACTTTGTCTTTTATATCCCAACAATCCTCCCCTAACTTGAATTCTACTTGCTTGATTTCAAGTTCCTATGTATCTTTAACTTTAACATCTTTATCTTCAAGGAAAGATTGTGTTTTTATCTTCAGATTTGTCTTTGTAATCTCTGTGCTTGTATCATTATCATCAAAGTAGTCTTCATAAGCAATCATTTTCAGCAACTATTATCAGCAATCTTCATCTTTTCAGCTACTCACCAACATATGGCAAATTGTACATCAGATCATAAAGTTTTAGCCTATTCTCATCACTTCCATGTGTGTTAACTTCTGTGAGCGGTGAATCATTGAAAATTTAATGGATTTTGATGTCTCTTTACCAAAGCCATTAACTCTGGAGTAGCCAATGTTTAAGTGTGTAAAACCATGGTACATTGATAACAATATGATTTTTAGCAAATCATCAGCTATCGACGGATTTGTTTTGTCTTTACCAAAAGCGTACCCTTTTGGACTAGTTAGTTCTTGCAACCATGGTGAACTAATTACCATATGAATGGTTTTTCCACAGCCTTTACCACAAGCCATTTTCTTGTGGGCTAGCCAACTCTTCACTATTGAAGATATGGTGAGTTGATTACCATACAACTTATTAGCAAGTTGTCAACCATCAACGGATTTGAGATATCTTTACCAGAGCCGTTTGCTCATGGATTAGCCAGTCCTTTTGTTAGACATGGTGGACTGATAACCTTTTGTTGTGTTAGTGCAAAGCACTTTTACCAAAATATTTTGCACTTAACAAAAGTTTGCTTATTTTCTATTAAAAATCTTTTATTGATTTTGTGCTGCAAGCAGTACTTTGGATAAAGTACTGTTTGTCTAGCAGTACTTTGAATAAAGTACTTGATTTTTCAAAAAATTTATATAATAAAGAACCATACCAGTATTTATGCATCATCATCAGCCATAGTTGTCCATTTGATAAACAATTCGATGACCATAAGGGCTGTTTCATTCTCCTCTATAACCTCCATACAATGATCCAACATCCCGATCATAAGATCCCTTGTAAGTGGATATCTTCTTTCTGCTAACATATGGATCATAGTCCCATCTTCTAATTCCGAAACATGCACTCCAGATTCTTCAAAGAATATTGCTAGTCCCTAGCAATGATTTGAGAAAACTTGATGGATTTTATCTCTTTACCAAAAGCCATCACTTCTGGAGTAGCCAAGTGTTTTAGTTCAAGTAAGAACCATGGTACACCGATAACCATGTGATTTTGAGCAAACCACCAGCTTTCAACGGATTTGATTTTGTCTTTACCAGAAGCCGTACCCTTCTGGACTAGCCAACTCTTAGATAAATTATCAATATTATCTTTGGTGAGCTGAATACCAATTATGGTTTTTCCACTGCCTTTACCACAAGCCATAACCTTGCGGGCTAGCCAACTCTTCACTTTTTAGGATATGGTGAGTTGAATACCATACAATTTTGGGCAAATTGCAAGCCATATAAACGAATTTGAGAAATCTTTACCAAGAGCCGTTTGCTCCTGGATTAGCCAATCCTTTTGTCTTACAATGGCGGCTGATAACCAAATGAGAAAGTGTAAAACACTTACTCCAAAAAAATTTTGGCCAAAACGGGGAATTGGGTAGATAATATATGAAATTCGTGAGAATTCCCCCCCACACTTAGAAATGAATATTGCCCTCAATATTCAAAGTACCTGCGTTATGTTGCCGAAACAAAGAACGTAAAAGGAAATACTACTGCCATTATTTAGAAAGGATTTTTTTTTTTTGGAAACATGTGGGTAACCCCCACAGTAGGGTGGTAGAAAATAGAAAGAAGTCAGAAATATGGGTGAAAACCCATATGGCATGCTACTGTTTTTGATTACCGAGTCGCTAGCTTGACTCGACCCCGAATTAATTTGTTCATGGGGAAGCAAAGTGGAAGAAACAATCTCCATCGGACTTTCATTCAAGATGTTTGGATAAACATTGAAGTACGTGAAAGTTCCACACCGATGAGATATACATAGAACGACCCGGCTTACAAATGATAACTGAAAATGCCGGGGTCAAAGATAGTGTCCTCATTCCCGAAGGAGAAAAGGGAAAGAGCAACAACACCATTAGTGAAGAATGGAATAAATATGTGCATCACAATGCATGTCCATTCCTCATCAGAAAGAAGCAAATCACCATTTTTGACATTTTTAAGCTTAAATTTGAAGCTTTTATGGTGATTGGCAACAAGATTTCCGGGAGGGAGAGCTGGAAACGGTTCTTCAATCAATAGATTTTCAAGAAAAAGGATGTCTCCCTCCGAATCAAAGTAAGTATTGTCAATTCCTGTTGGAATCGACTCATCACTAAGAAAATCATCGACCTCCTTCCAAAAGTTGTCATCTTCCTCAACTGGAGTGAGAGAAGGAATGGAAGAGTCGGAAATGGGATAAGAAATGAGTGGATGATCATTATATAGGAGATTTCTGGTTTCTCCAAGATCGGCTTCGAAATCAAAGAGATCATCGTCACTTTCCGATGAAAGTGGAGTGATGTGAGTGAGTTCATCGGTGAACTCCTCAAGAAAGGATCAACTGTGGAGTGATGCCTCAACGTACTCGATGTTTCCATAGGAAGCACAATCTTCGCTAAGATCGGAGAAAGTCTCAAATTGATCATTTGAACACTCGAGAGGGAAAGGGATATCACACAGATGCTCGAGAATTCCCTGTGACTCTCTTGGGATTGGGACAAGGCTCTCAACACTAGACGATTCCATTTCTGGAATAGTGCTAAGAGCTCATCCCCATGTTTAGAGAGTGAATGGGAATTTCGGGTGTGATAACAACAGACTGAGGGAGTTTAGAAGGACTAGCATACATATGTTTTATACTTAACATTTGTTCTTCTGCTAGTAATTCCATCATAGTCTTTTCTCCCTGATTCTTCATGGAAGGAGTTTCAACTGATGAACTTGATGAATCTGTACATAATTCACTAATATCAAGGGTAACATCATCATCATCATCATCAGGAATGAAACGGAATCGAGAGCTGGATTTGAATGCTTTTTGTATTCTAATTGATTCCCTAATAGTGTTTTCAATGGAAATCTGGGAATCTAATTTAGCAGCCCGCTCTTCGGCTAACAAAGCTTCCATGGATTTTGGATTATTTTGGGACGACATAGCCGACTCCTCCTTAAGTTCTTTTAATAACTCCAGAGTCTTCAGTAGAAGGTCTGTCGTAGTTTCATGAGGAGTCGCTTGAATCATTTGGTACTGTGGAGGTTGGTCTTGAAATGAAGAGTCGTAATTGTTACAAGGAAATGGGTTCCCTGTTTGACAATCCGAGCTAGGGTGAGGACCTCCACAATACTCACAACAGTACAACTGATGTGGCTGTGAGTGGTATGTGTTGTAGTCATAACTGTTATCAGGAACTTGCTCATAGACAAGCGTGTTTCCCGATTGACAATCAGAACTGGAATGTGAATCACCACATACTCACAAAGTAAAACTGCTGAGTCTCACAGTGTGGCAAAATGATGGAATAAATCAGTCGTGTCATGGTAGGAATAGGGATCTTGGTTATAGCAACCCGTTCCTGATTCCACCATACTACAACTGGGGCAATTGCCACCATTATAAGGACCACCACACCATTGACAACCAAGAAGGTGAGGATAAGACATAGAAAGAATCAAGGTTAACAAGGGTAAGAAATGAAGAATCAAAAAAATGAGAGGGTAAAGAGGAATATTTTTGGTATTTTTGAAAAACATGATGATAAAAACAAAGGATGAAAATATTTTTGGATTTTCTGATAACTTTACAAAAAACTTTTTACAAAGGATGGGATATGTGCAAGAATGGGTCTGAAAAAGGCTTAAACACACGCTAAAGCCTCCCCGGCAGCGGCGCCAAAATTTGATCTGGTCCGAACCGTCAAGTCAAACAGACTTAAAACAGCTTGGAACCAAATACAATGAAGATCAGTGAGAGAGATACGAGGATTCTAGGTCGTTAAGTCCCACAGACTCAATGGTGTGTGCAACACTGATTCAGACGATAGAATGATCACTAATGATAGTGATCAGAAAGGATTTGGATAGGATAATTACACTAAAGAAAAAGTTTATAAAATAAAGCGACTTAAATGCAAATTAAGAAAATTAAAAAGATAAAAGATATTAAATAAACGCTATCACTATATTTAAAGTGATGAACGTTTAAAAATTAAAACTTACGCTTAAATTAAAAACTACGTAACCGTACAAATAAAAACGTGAAACTTATACAATATAAATCCTAAAAATATGAAAAATACATTTTTACAATCCTGAAGATAAAAGAAAATTTATAGAAAAAGAAAATTATTTTTAAAACTATTTAATTAATTATTATTAATTAAAAACTATTTTAAGCTATTTAATAATACTCTAAAATAAAAGAAAATATGAAATAAGACTAGAAAAAAAAAATTAAGACTTAGAAAAATCTAAAATAAGATTAAACTAATTTTAAAACAGAAAATATATTTTTTAGACTTTTTATATATTTATTACTAATTTAAAACTATTTAAAACTAATTAAAATACTAGAAAATACTTTTTAAACTAAGAAAATTATGGAAAAATACTTTTTAGGCTTTTTACATTTATCTAAACTTAAGAAAAATGAAAAATTATTTTTTTGAGACTTTTCTTAATTATTTGTATTTAAAGCTAATTAAAAATACTTAAAAACTAGATAAAATGTAGAAAAATACCAAACAAGCTAGGAAAAATCTGAAAAATTCAGGAAATGCTTAAAACAATATTAGGAAGCTAGGAAAATTGGAAAAACAGGGTCTTGTTTGGAGGATTAAGCAACTGATGTGGGAAGTGCTTAAAAATGAGCACTTTGAATAAGCTAGATGGACCAAACAAGCATTAAACTGATACAGAAGCTTGAACAAGCTAAAACAACCCTAAAGCAACTAAAAACAACACCCCATAACCTCTGGATTGCCAGTACAACAGATTTGATGAATATGAGCTTAATGGCTAAAAACAGTGACTGGGGGCAACTTTAAGCTAGAATATAAGCACCTAAATAAGCTAGAAACATGAAAACAGGAATTGGAACTTCTAGAGGACCTGGCCAAGAACCAATAAACCCAAGACCAGCCCTTAAGAAGCTCTTATGAGCCCTATGCATGAGCTGCAATAACTGAGAAAATCTCAGTATCAACTGAGATAGGAGCAGGGCAGTTTTGGCTTAAAAGACAAGCTCTTTTGAAGCTTGTAAAAAAATCACAAAAATATGATAAAATGACAACAAGAAACTAGAGCAGTAGGGCTTTCTAAAACCATAAGGTTCATTGAAAATGATTCAGAAATGAGCTCATGAAAAATTTTCCTAGTTGGCTCAAACGAGATTTTGCCAATTTGACTTTTTAACAAAACTGAAAAGTTGACTTTGCTAACTTTGAGCTTGATTTAATGACCATATAGATGTATTAAGGTATATAAAGACTGATTTAAGCTAGTACAACAACTAATAAGCTAAATGACATGATTTGGTTACATGAAAATTCCACAGTGGACAGGATTGGGTACAAATAAGATGATTTTGACTTTCCATTTGAACAAGTACTGGTTTACTTTGTTTCTTTGAGTTATTAGACTTTAGTGTGACATGTATCAACAACAAACATTAATACAACAGGCCTTTAGCACAGTAGGCTCAACAAAACCAAACAGTCCTTTATAGGACTGTTATGAAGATTTTCAAAGTTTTAAACAGATTAAGACTATGAAACTTATTACAAACCTTGTATAATCATTCACTAAGACTAAAGAAACATTAAACATTAACAATCACAGCTTTGAACAGAGAAATCACAATTACACTAAATTAACTGTTAAATTAAAATTCTTTCTAACTACAAATTAAAGAGAACAAACAACTGGTTTAATGGCTAGATTATACTAAACTACAACTAATGAATATAAAATCACAGAGATTTAAACTTTTTGAACACTTAAACAGTGAAGTGACAAAATGGATCAAAAGGCCTTACAAATGGTTTCCAAGCTCAACTGAGAACTGAGGTGTACAAACTCAACCTATAGCTTACCAATAAGCTCTAAACCAACAAGCAATCCAAATTACCATCCTGCTTCAGCTTTCATCATCCTTTCCATTGATTTTTGATTTTCAAGCTATTTTTTTAAGTATTTTTGTGAATTTTTGAGTTTTGAATATAAACTGAGTTTAAAGGTTCCTAAAGCTTATAAAAGCTTTATAAGAGATTATGTGAGCTCTTATCAATCCTTAAAAAATACTTAAAAACACATTTGAGCTTATTGAGATTTTTAACGAAATGATGCATAAACTGAATTTCTAAATACAAACTGAAATTGATATTGAGAATGAGTTCAAAACACACTGAAATTCAATTACAAAACATCTGAAATCTTAAATTTGCACTGGAAAACTAAAAAGACTTAAAACGACATTCAAAAGATAAAATTACACTACTCCTAAATTAACTACTACTCCCAGCTTCTCTTTCCTCCTTTATTTATACCAAAAAGCTTCCACTAGCCC